>NMRB01003670.1:26648-37097 GCA_002633025.1 Notospermus geniculatus | reverse complement strand
ATGTATCATTGTAGCCTTCATGTGTACAGCAAATTTCAGTGTGATCGGACTTCGCGGACCGCTGCCAGGCAGCCATTTTGGAAAATCGAACTTTGACCTGTGTGACCGATAAATGTTCAACTTGAAAACCCGTATATGTGTCTTCAATAGTCCTACCCATGATACAAATTTGGTGATGATCTGTCAAATAATAAGTTAGTTACAGTATTGTACTTTTTGTATGTTTCAAATGGAGCCATCTAGTGACTATTCAATGAACTACAGTACATTCATCCAGTTTGGGAACTCATGGTTAACCAGTGGGGCCGGGTGTTCAAAGTACATGTAGGCCTATATTATGACTATGCCATGACACACAGAGACAGAGGTGGGGTCAGTCAGTACAGTGACCATGGTAACAGGTACGAATGTAGGCCTAGGCCTACAGTCAGTTGATGCAGTGTTCAGTGGTTGTGTGACTGTCATGGTGTGGATGTGCTGTGTCAGGTGGAATATCTGACTGATCATGGTCGTAGGCCTATGGCCTTGGCCAAGGTGTAACAAAATACCTACCAGCACAATCAAAGATTTTGATGGGCCCAATCTAGGCCTACGACCGTCCTATTCCTACCTCAATATTTTGATGGCAATGCAATTCAAATGCCCTGGCCTAGGCCTACCCTGCCCTGTTAAGCCTAGCTGTAAAAATAGGCATACACTTGAACACACAATTGTCATCTGTTCTTCTGGGACATTCACCCACAGGTGAGCACATGGTCCATGGACCGTTTCATTTGTCAAATTCGACCCAGCTGTTGCGGAGATATCGTTGATAAACCTCACGCCATTCGGATGTGGAATGAAGAGTAGGTCTCTAAAGCCGGCCATACACGATCAATATTATTGCACAATATGGGGCCAAAATAGGGGTATGTGCTTCTAGCATGATGGGTGGAAGAAAGATTGGCAATAATATCGCCCATTTTGGTCCTCATATTGTGCAATAATATTGAACGTGTATGGGCGGCTTTAATCAGAACCTGGGTACAGTTCGTAACAAGAAAGTGGACGCAGGGTACAATTTCACTTGACGACATCGAACCTGGGTACAATTTGCATGTACCCAGGATGACAATAACCCCTTCGGCCCAACATATGATTCAAAGCTGTTTGAGTTGGTGAAAACCTCCCAATCTGTCGCGTCAATCTTGGGGATAGCTTCTCTTCTATATCAGTTAGACGTTATTAAATCTTCCACTTGGCTACATACTTCCTATTCCTGCGGCGGCCCTTTTTCCTTCATCATCCTGCTGCCTGTTCATGGATAAAATCATGTCTGCTTGTAGAATTAGGGTGTCCTTGGAAGTTTTTTCCATTAAAGTGTGCTGGAGCTCAGACTAGTAGTTTTAGTGTTGATTGAGTGCTTTGAATTCTCAAGTAACTAGAAGGTATTTGGGCTGTAAACATAGCCAGCAATCCAATAATTTATACCCCGCCAACGAGTTGGTGGGGGTATACTGTTTTCAACTCGTCCGTGTGTGCGTGTGTTCGTGCGTTCGTTCGTTCGTTCGTTCGTTCGTTCGTGTGTGCGTTCGCCTTTCGATTTCCGCTCATTTAAGGGAGAACGACTGCAGGGATTGCTTTCGTTTCAACGTGGTACATTCATATTGAGCATAGGAAGGTTCCTTTCGAAAATCGGACTCGTAGCGCATCCAATATGGCCGCCATGGCTGCCGTCTTGATTTCGGTTTCCGCTCATTTAAGGGAGAACGACTGCAGGGATTGCTTTCGTTTTAACGTGGTACATTCCTATTGACCATAGGAAGGTTCCTTTCGAAAATCGGACTCGTAGCGCATCCAATATGGCCGCCATGGCTGCCGTCTTGATTTCGGTTTCCGCTCATTTAAGGGAGAACGACTGCAGGGATTGCTTTCGTTTTAACGTGGTAGATTCCTATTGACCATAGGAAGGTTCCTTTCGAAAATCGGACTCGTAGCGCATCCAATATGGCCGCCATGGCTGCCGTCTTGATTTCGGTTTCCGCTCATTTAAGGGAGAACGACTGCAGGGATTGCTTTCGTTTTAACGTGGTAGATTCCTATTGACCAGAGAAAGGTTCCTTTTGCAAATCGGACTCGTGGCGCATCCAATATGGCCACCATGGCTGCCGTCTTGATTTCGGTTTCCGTTCATTGGGAGAACGACTGCAGGGATTGCTTGCGTTTTAACGTGGTAGATTCCTATTGACCATAGGAAGGTTCCTTTCGAAAATCGGACTCGTAGCGCATCCAACATGGCCGCCATGGCTGCCGTCTTGATTTCGGTTTCCGCTCATTTAAGGGAGAATGACTGCAAGGGTTGTTAGGGTTAGGGTTATCAACTGCTGATGGAGTACAACACTCCAAATGACAGATATTCTTGGTCAAAAATAGGAAAAAAAGTAGCCTGGCAGTGGCTGTATAAAAGGAGCCAACAGAATTTCATTTTACCCATTGGTGAAATTGGAGCCCTATATTTTTGCAAGGAACCTTTGTGTTACTATCATTGCGCTCATTCACCCTTAAATGACCTTTTCCCAAAAAATCTCCTGCCCATTTCTTTATCACCTGCCCTCAATAACAAAATTTCACCTTAGCCACGAGGACCGTTATGGCGCCACAGTGATTGCTCCCAATCACTGTATGTCTAGTTTTTCCAGGTGTATTGAAAGGATTTGCTTTAAGGCGTGTCTACACCATTAACATTTTCGAAACATTTCTGCGGCAAAAATTTTGAAAAGTGTTTTGGAAATGTTGCAGCTTGGTCTACACTTTGCAACATTATCAAAACATGTTTTCAAATCGTTTTAAGGTTAGGCCTGTCTACACTATCAACATTTCCAAAACATTCTAAAAACATTTAGTTGCAACTAATCCGCAACACCCTGTTTTGAGATTGTTGCACAGTGTGGACATGCAGACTTGTAACAATTCAAAACATGTTTTGAAAATGTTTTTGAAATGTCGCAGAAGAATGCGCCTTGGAAGACTTGTCTACATCATCAACATTTTCAAAACATTTCTGCGACAAAACATTTTGAAAACTGTTTTAGAAATGTTGCGGCTTGTTTCGGGTTCGTCTACACTCTGCAACATTCTGATTCACATACATGTACCAAAACATGTTTTCAAATTGTTTTACAAAAGTTAAGACCTCTCTTCACCATCAACATTTCCAAAACATTCTAAAAACATTGATTTGCAACAAATCTGCAACGCCCTTGTTTTAGGATTGTTGCACAGTGTGGGCAGTGTTTTGAAAATGTTTTAGAAATGTTGCAGAAGAAATGTCATGTGCATTCTTCTGCAACATTTTGAAAACATTTTCTAAACATGTTTTGAATTGTTGCCAGTCTGTCCACAGTGTGCAACAATCTCAAAACAGGGTGTTGCAGCTAAATGTTTATCTCCCCGCTTTTTGAAAAAAGTCGGGGAGATATTGTTTTACCCTCCGCCGTCAGTCCGGCTGTCTGGCTGTCCGTCCGTCCGAAAGTGATATCTCCTCCTAGTCCGTTCAACGGAGGAGCTTGAAACTTTGGTATATATTAGGTACATCCACTATTGTGCACAACAGTCTTGAAATTTTGATCCAACTCCCTGTCTTTCCACCAGGGGGCGATATGTGAAAAACACATTTATGGTCATTACTCCTAAAGTAATTGTGATAAAGTGATGAAATTTGGTGTGAAGGTTTATCTGTGACAGCTTCACAATATGTCATACGGGTTTTGACCTTGACCTACTTTCAAGGTCACAGGGGTCAAACTTTAATAAAAACTAGGAGCCGTCCGAAAGTGATATCTCCTCCTTTAACTTGTCCGTTGATGTGGACGAGACATTTTTACTAGGCCTATGCCTTGTCTCTTTTGTGACTATTGTAATGTATAGATCTATGTCTGCTTAATTCACGGATACCAGGTGAAATAAAGCCGGGGATACCAGGTACCAGGTGAAATAAAGCCGGGGATACCAGGTACCAGGTGAAATAAAGCCGGGCGTTTCAAGTTAGTTTGAATACTAGGCCTAAAACCATTCCGGTAAAAATCGTGAAAATTCAATGGGAACACTTCACTGATGAACACAACGATTGCTTCAAATCTCTTCCAAGACCGGTTGAGAATAAAACTGGCCAGGAATAGAACCTGGGACATCTCGATATCGCCCGTCCTCGAGACGCTCCGCGGAGCGTCACCAGATCAGACGCTCCGCGGAGCGTTACGAGGGCAGGCGGACCGGTCTAATTTTGATTCGAACTTTGAATCAGTTTACATTCACCTGATATACGAACTTGATCACATTCTGATCGAAAGCTTTGTGAATTTGTACATATTTTATCACCAACGAAGGATTGCATTTACATTGTAAAATAAAGATGTTTTTGTATGAGAGCGCGAGTTAGTTGGTTACTTTCAATCTGAACGTCAGAGAACGATTTGCACGTGCATCGCAAGTAGTAGTGTGCGATGGCCGTCCGAATGTAGCCGAGTACCTCCGAAGATGACGTCGATTGGGTACTTTGTATCAGCTAGACTGGTTCCAGTTTTTACCGCTACACTCGGCGGCGCGAGCGACGCGGGAGTGTAGCGGCAAAGACAGAAACTAGTCTATGTATTAGCAAGGGGTGGTGAAGCCACATTTTGGTTCCCCAAGCCGCCGCTAGGGCTGGTGAAGCTACACCTCAGTACAAGTGTCCAGGCTCAGGACTGGCCAGATTTTAACGACCTATTCAGACATCCTGTGGTACAGCCATACAGTGTTCATATACAGCAGTACAGATAAAGCTATTGCTTCAATTGCCCACACTCCTGCTGATCGCTACTGTATGACAGAATTATTGCTGTCTGAGAGCAATAATTGACTATCTGATAGACTGGTCCCCTGTCGTAGTTCTCGCTTCACTACTACGACAGGCATTTTGAACGCCAACTCGGCATGTGATTGGTCAGCCAAACGTCATCAACGGTCGCGCCATGAGTCATATCTATTTTTAGAGACTCCCCGCAACGTTGAAAGTCTTTATTGCTCATTTGCATACGTGTGTCAGAAAACAGGCAAACATGGCGGACGCGGCCTGTCGTAGTAGTGGAGGAACGGAGCGATACGACAGGGGACCAGTCTAACTATCTGACAGCAAACTTTCGATAGAAAACTGTCACGTGGAGCGGCGCCTTTTGTCTTCAACTATTTGAGGGAAGAGGCGCTGTCATCACTCTAGTAGTGGATTTCCTGACAAAAGAAAGTTGTGGTCCCAAGGACTAAAAGCACACATTGTATCAGCAGAGAAGCTTTATTGGCAGTGAAATTTTACAAACACAACTGCTTTAAATCAACATTTTCAAGACTGCTGTTTTTTGCAGGCCTTTAGATTCCCCTGAAGTCCAGACACCCTCTATTTTTTTACCTTATTTTGGGGACATTTTTCGTCGCATATTCATCTCCATCTCGAAGTCATCAGTCACCAGGGAGACTGGGTTTTGTAGTTATGAGAGTCATAGAAATAAAGAAAACCCTATCCTTCATGTCTGAAAACTGCAGAAGAGTTATTTATTACACTCCTCAGAAATGCTAGGAGAGCTATTAACTCTTGGGAAAAACTTTAATGACAAAGCTTTTTGTCTTCATGGAGTTTTTGTCTTTTGGAGGGGCTGAATTTGGGGACATCAATTTTGGGGACATTCATTAGCAGGAAATTGGGCGACACCTTATAACGGTGTCGTTTTGGGGGAATCTAAAGGCCTGTTTTTTGTCACCTCAGGTAACATTGATTTAAAAATGTTCCATTGTGTTAAACACAAGCCCTGATTTACATACAGTGGAACCTCTCTATTAGGGACACCTTCGGGACTGACAAATGCTGTCCGTAATTGAGAGGTGTCCTGATTACAGAGGTTGAAATGAATAGAAATGACCAGTTTGGGACTGAACATTGGTGTCCTGATTAGAGAGGTGTCCTCCTGGCAGAGGTGTCCGTTAAGGGAGGTTCCACTGTAATTCCTTCATTATGATACACCAGAACCGCAGTTGTAAGGTCACAGCAATCTGAAGAGGTCGCCACCATCGTTCCTCGGCTAAGACCTCTGAAAATGGCTAAACACAGCAAAAGATTCTTGTGCTCATTGATTTTACAAATTATTTGATAAAATAATCATACCAAAATTAGAATTTGTAAGAATAATATTTTAACATTCCGTTGCGTATTCAATGTTTCATTGAGGAACAAAGTCTGAACTCTTTCGAATCCCTACGCAACTGCTTGTGCAGCGGTCAGAAATTCATCCCCCTTCAACAATGCATTTTCACTGTGCAAAAGTAGTACCGGTCTAGGCATTTCCAGAGTTTAATGTGGCAATGTTGAACTCTGGATATGAGATTGAGGTCACAGGGACCTGGCAGATCTCTACGACCAAACAACTGTGGTTTTGGTGTACTCTGACTTACGATAAACGATAAACTCATGATTAACGGCGATTCCAGAAGGTGCCATCTGACAAAACTGGTGACTTGTCATGTCAACACGAGTCACCAGGAACTGATGACTCAAGACGCTCGCTTCTGCCAACTGCTGGTTCACCAAGTTGACAACACGACAATTGGTGACACAAGACGCTGTCAGCAATTGGTGACCCATGAAGTTGACACCGGACATAAGGCAAATCAAGGCCGATGTCACCTGACAACGGTGTCTTCAATGTTCAATAGTGGCTTTGTTCGTCAGGTACGGGGACTGTCACAATGTTCCAGGCTATAAACTTGCATTATGCTACGTATATTTAGAGTACTGACTTGAGTAATACTTATAAATTTTTGACATCATATGTAATCTGAAGCATCTGCTCTAGTAATTTTGCAACATTATCTTTCATTGTTAAAGAATCCTTAGCACTTATCCTAAAAAGAGTTGACACCTCGGGAATCAAGTGACGTCGCCATTAAATTACAACATAATCCTTCATTATTTCCCATCTATACTGCCAATATTTCTCATCTATACTGCCAAAAACGAATGAACCCACAACAGTTCGTGTGTTGGGTATTCTTCTGCTTGAACATGCAGAACACTGAGCAATCAAATTTTGAAACAAATCTGAATGATGAACATGAAAACATGAACTTGAAAACATCTTTTTTCAACAGGTTTCTACACCTCACAAATGGCTCTAGCTCATTGGCCCACTGACAAATTGGAAACAAAATTGCTCCTGCCACTTGGCATTTGGTACTCTATGCGTCCACGCTACCGGCACCATCCGGAAATCTGCAAACTCTAAACAAACATTTTCTCTTCGATTGGTTTCTGTACCCATGGTCCCAGTTTATTCTTCCTCAGTCGTTCAATCATCATGGCTTTTACTCGCTGGAAATCGGTCGCAGCCTGTTTCGCTGCATAGTAGTTGTCAGTTTCAAGCAGGTCTGTCCTGTCGAACTTTTTACACAATTTCTTGAAGTTGTCGTACAAGTTCTTTTTGGCGACCCGCGAAATGAAGCTATCCCTCGTTCTGGAAAGAAAATGGAAATACTTAATCTCGCATTTGTAACATCAGTCTTATAAACGCCCACTTCATGACGTTTTTGTCACATGCTGGTTCGTACCACTCCAGGCTGTTAACAGATTGGGTCAAGATTGGGCCACTGTTTACGGAGCACCACTCTGACAGCCCAGCTCAGACTTACTTGTCAATGACCTGTCCAGTCGTGCCATCGGTCAGCTCCGTCTTGGAGTCTCCCGCACACCAGTTCAGACTGACGGCTTTGGTCTTCTCCGTGCCTCGCTGGGCTTCGTAGATCGTCACACGTCCAATATGGGGATGGTTCAGTTTGTAGTACGGCGGCAGTAGGTCTTCGATCGGTGGATCCCCACGTTCGAGGCGGCAACAGAGAGCCCGGGACAAGTGACCATGGTCATATAGATATCCTGTAAATGAAATCGAATGATTATGTAACCATCAAGTGAAAACTTCGGAACTGGATCTACGACATTTCAGAAAAAATCCCGAGTAAATTTAGACTGATTCAGAAAACTCACCCAACGTCAGCGTATCCAGGTAGATTGGATCCAAAAAATGTGTCAACAGCGCCCCCTGCATTCCAACGATGTTCCACCGACACAGTTTATCACTGCATGACATCGTTCTCAGCCGTTCCCCACGGAGGATTCCGTCCCATGTTTGTCCCATGAATCCTGCTTCAAGGGGTATCGTACCCTCGCCTCCCTCAATCTTGGTCCTCACAATCCCTTGGATAGCACTTGTGAACGTCGGTGTGTGTTCAATTTTATTTTCTCCCTCTTTGACCTTAGAATCTTCGCTGTCTCTACAAAAAAGATTATCAGATATTTGGTTAAATCGATCAAGGGTGACTACTGCATTGTCTACAGACCTAATAATGCCATATTTGGTATTTATTTTAGCGAGGTTTTGCAAATCTGACGAAACACGAAGTACGAAATACGAAATTTAACTTCATTTCCAGGACCTAATGCATTTCTGGAGACAGTTGGTACCACAAATGTCCCTGCTGCCGGCGCGTCTTTTAGCATATCATGTAAGACGAAGAGAGTTGTGGTGCATCTTTGAATTTCCACTTTGTATCTACAAAGTGGAAACGAAAGATAAATTTCAAAGTTTAATATACATCGTAACTCTATCAGTCTAACGTCATACGCTAAAAGACGCCCTTGCAATAGGCGATAATTGTGGTACCAACCATCTCCTGAAATAGGCCTACATTACATCATGGAAATGAAGTCCAATTTCGTATTTCGTCAGATTTGCGAAACCTCACTAATAACAGTTCTACATTACCTTGGTGAAAATAATGCCCCATCTCCGCACGGTGCCGTAGAAATGTAGAGATGGAATGTGATTCCATCTTTTATCTTCAGTTTTCCCGACGGACTCGGTTCAAACAGGCTCTCTGATGATCCTGGCTGATCAATTTCTAAGTTCTTGTACAAGAAACGAATAAAACCTCGCCGGGTGATGATTTCCGCGTGCGAGTCGTTGACCGTGTGACCTTCCAGGCTCATCTGAGGACCAGTGATGCAACGGTTACCTAGCAGCCAAATGAAATTAGATTAAATTGCACAATTCCACCTTCGACACTCACATCTACATAGTAGATTCATTATCATAACCTGTACATCTGTTTAAGCACATGATCAAATTTTCATTTTCTCAAACTTTGATATTTTCTCGATTCAACCAGGTCTACGCAGTACCCTTACCAGTTCCCATACTGATGACCGAACCAGCATCATTTGGACCCCTTTTCATCACGAGTGTGGCCAAGACCTTCCGCCCAGCCAGATTTTCAGCGATGCGACTCGCTAACGTGTTGAATGCAGAGTGACTCAGGGAAGCTATCTTATCAAAGTGGGTCGCTGGTCCACTTGGAACTGTAACTTTTGGAGCCTGGAATGAATTTAACGTGGTTACATTGTGACCCTTTTCAGTTTGCCCTTAGGCTTCCTTTACATAGAAGTACCTATACGGTATACGAAAACGCTGGTTAACAAAGGCTTCAAATCGATTCATGACCGTGAAACCATTGTTAAACGGTGTTTTTGTATACCGTATACTTCTGTGTAAAGGAATACATGTACAATAATTCTATGTATTTACAATAATTTTTCCAACCATTAGATCTTTACTTAGAACGTTGAGGAGAGTGACAAACACTATTACAATCACAATTATGAGTGGCTATATGCCATCCGAAATGTACCGGTACCGAGGCAACAGGGTGATTTTGAGGGATACCCATGGCCAGTTGAATTCTGCAATACGTATGAGAAACTGAATATGGCTGGGTGCATTTTACTTACATCCTTTGCTGAATGGTATTTCCCATTCGCCATTAGCGCTCTTAACGCTACGTCAGCCGCATCCTTCTTGCAGTCCTTCTTGTTCGTCCCGCAGACTGCAGGGAAACGTTCATTACCAACAAACGCTGCCATCTGAAATCGCTTCTTATGCGGTGGTCCGCTTTCTCCGACTATTTTGATATTTAATTGCAGTTTCCGCGACTGGGCGTACTCCGATAACGCACTAATAGGATTCTTATTCAACATGTTAAAACTTTCACTGCTGAATCCCGATCCAGAGTTTGTTCCTGTCTCCATGTCATTCTGCGTTAAACCGGTTAATCTTGTTGACAGCGTTGTACTTTGCGCAATAGGGGCAGAGCTCAAGCCAAGAGCAGGTCTGCTCGGCGGTGCGGAGACAAAGTTCACAGGAATTGAATTCCCACTGAAGATCTTTGAGTTGCTGGCAAAATTTGATGGATCGCTGATGCTCTGTGGATTTTTGTTGTCGAATTGGGAGTCAGAAGTTTTGTTCATCGGAATATTCAAAGCCGACAACAGAGCATTTTGTGCAACGGCCTCCGGAGATTGCTTCTCCGGTGGTGTCGGTACACCTGCACCCCAGGTTG
>NMRB01003670.1:0-18012 GCA_002633025.1 Notospermus geniculatus | reverse complement strand
TCTCGTATGACACCCATGCTCTCTTTTTCACGGCTGCCAAACTGAAGTGATATGCAGGTCACACACAGATAATCTCAATTGCAGAGGTCAGATGGTTTCATCTTACTGTACTACAAGTGGGGCGAACCAAAAATGCCGTGTACCTCCTTCCTATTCTGTGTTGCAGGTTGTCAGTCTGGGTCACACACATTAACCTGATCATCGTTGGGTAGGCCTTCAATAAAACTTCAATGCTGCGTTTTCAGCCACTTCAAACACCACCAAGAACGTTCCATCGGGATATTCCAGATTTTATACTGAACCTTTGGGATTCCCCACACTTTCCAGCTTTCCAACATACTTTCCAGCATTCCAGCTTTCCGGAAACTACAGACTACCTTGAAGGATGGCAAGAACAAAATGTTTTTGACATTGACAATTTCCTCTTGTTATTTGACTATTGCAAACAGTATTGCATCCTGTCATGTCTGTGGTCAAATCATGACAACAAATACTAAATAGAAATAAGCCTATTGAACATTATGATAATAATTGTCCTAATCATGATCTGGTGCTGTCCAAATGACATACAGTGGGATGGTGAACTTAGTGATTACCGATACATCGTTGATTGATCCCACGTGGTCAAATCATTCCAATTTATTCCAAAGTATTCCAAATAGGCCTACCACAGTTGTTAGCCTTTTCCTTAGGCTGCAATCACATAGAGCTACACGCTACACAGGCACGCCAGTTAACAATGGCTTCACAAATGGTTCGCGACCATGAAGCCGATTGTTAACCGGCGTGTCCATGTAGCGTGTAGCTCTATGTGATTGCAGCCTTACCGGTACTTACACAGGCATGACATTGTCCTTACCCCAGAGAGAGAGGGCCAAATTTGATAAGGCTGTCAGCGTGGTGCAGTGAAAACATCGGCGCCTATCACCACTGAGGTTCCAGGTTCCACCACATTGACTGCCTAATTACCAACTGTTGATCATTTCGTCATTAAAACTAGTGCGCTGCATTGAAAACGATGTATTGAACTTCATTGTCAAACCCTTGGGAATTATGCCAAGTGCATACTTTCCCCAAGGGTTGTTGAGATCGTGCGGGCCAATAATGTAGGCCTATCCTTTTGATGACGCTGTGAATTTTCCCTTCTTGAACAAGAAAATAAATCAATAAATTAAAGAGAGTTTGGAATTCTACAGAAACAAATATTTTCTCATAAAGTAAGTCAGTGAAATTGACTCTTTTATGTTGACATATATGGTGGCCCTATTCCATGTATTCTATGCTAAGGTGGTTGTGGGCTTTTTTCCCATTATGGAAATAGTAAGACACCATTTTCAATGAAAATATGCTTTGATTAAATGTATGGTTGAGGTTCAGAACAGGCGTGGTATGGCTTTAAAATCAAAGGTATGCATAAACGCCTCTGTCGTTTTAAAAATTTCTGTGTGTTCGATTTTGAAAGTTCTGTCGAACAGTTGGACTGATCAGAACTAACTGGGTGATAATTATCTTAGAAGATGTGATTTGACGATACACGACTCAAGCGGATCGTTTTCAAAATGTTGGATTCAAATACTGCTGATGTGTTACACGACACTTGGATATCTTCTAGCAACTTCGGGACATATCCTGGTGCTCTACGCGATGGTTTCCTCCCATCCGTGTCGGGCTGTGACACATGTCGACACCCGGAGTTATGCGGATGCGATGTTCCCGCAGTTGCTGAGGGAACGTTCAACTTCTTGCCCGAGAGCGGTACGGAATGTACCTGCGCCGCTCTAAGGAATCAGCGACTCTGTGGCGTAATGTGCGAGTGTTCTAGGTGTACGCCAAAAATAAAAAATTACATCACTATGTACGATGATGTCCCTTTGAACGAAAGTGTGAGTTCACAGGTTGGGGAAGAGTTGTCAATATGTAGGTATCGTGAAATTCCTTGCATTCCTCTGCATCGAAAATACGATGAAACCTCCCTATTTTACGAGCACCTCTCGGACTGTCAAATATGGTTCTGAAAACAGGTGTGAATAGAAACAACCACTTTGGCTCCCAACTTTGCTGTCTGTACTTGTAATGTAATAGAGGTGTCATGTCCTCCTGGCAGAAGGTTCAACTCGCACCAAAACAGATCCTACGGTCTTATATTTCAGCTTCTCAAGTCATTCCGTTTGTACCGGTAATTTGTGTCTCAGCATTTCAAAATGTAGTTTATTTTCTCACCTTCTATTCTATTCTATTTTACAGGTCGACGATTTCCCGCGATACCTTCTCGGCCAAGTGATGAACTGCTACACAGTGGCATCACCATTCTCTCTGGTACGTTTTCAGACTTGCACTAAGCGTAGGAGCATAGTGTCTCAATCTGAGACTGTGTCCGTTGCCCAAGTTCCTGCAGTCGTTAGCCCTGGGATGTCAGGGCAGTGCGATGTAAACATCAGCCTCTGTCATCTCACATTCTGGGTTCAATCCCAGGTCCTGCCTATTCCTCGTGTGATAGAGAAGTTGACTCTGACAGTGCAGGTGCGTTTGTCGCTAAGTTTCACGAATTTTTCTTCTCCCCTCTTCAGGCGGCCATGACACCCTCGGTCTTCCACTGATCGTCTTCCCGGTCAAGTCTCACCCCCAGCTCCTCACCACCAAGGTCACCGACATCACCGCGCTCATCAAATATTACATCAGTATTACACGGCCGGGGCAGCGGCTCAACGGTTTTGCATTTCTCGTCGATCTCAAGGTCGCAAAGGTCCAACTTTTTAACATTATTGTGGAGACATTGGAAACTTTACAGGTGAGTTTTGACTTTGCAGTTCCGTCCTTTGCTTGGTATTAAATACTGAAATCTGACACTCATTATGGTCCCTACATATCAATGTAGGGACCATCTTGATATCACTGGGTAGGTAGGAATTTTTTATTTATTTCTATCTATCTTTTTCCACACTCAATTGGGAGACAATTGTACATAAATTATAAGATGCCCTCAAAAACAACCAGTACCATCGAATAGTCGGTAGTTGTATCCAGGTCTGAAAGGTTAGATACTTTCCAAAAAATGATGTTATGAGTGTTTTGGATGCAATTTTTGTTGTGAAGTGATGAACTTCAAAATTGCTCTTGGTTTTTTTTTTCGTTTGGTTCAGGCGTTAATGGTGGAACCGTCTCTGTCTCCACCACTTTGCCCTTCCTCTGGTCTCTAAGGCAGGCCTCTGCTCCTCCCCAATCCTCCACGCCTTCCCTGTCCTGCATCCCTCTCCCCCCTCTTGCACCCCTCTCCCCCTTCCTCATCCTGCACCCCCTCACCTCTCCTCCCCCGTCCTGCACCCCTCTCCTCCCCTTCCTCATCCTGCACCCCCTCACCTCACCTCCCCCATCCTGCACCGCCTTCCCTTCCCAATCCTGCACCCCCTTCCCTTCCCCATCCCTCCGGAAAAGACCATCCTTGGAGAAGGGAGGTGCTGGGCCCTGCAGTAGATAGCCCCACCCACCCACACGGCCACCCCTATGCAGCTGAACGGATCAAATGCTGTTGAATGCATGCACTCCTCGTATTTGCCAATGGGTAAGGAATACGTGTGTGTAGTCATTTGTCTGCCCTCCATTGCCTACCCTGCATGTGTCCTTCACCGGGAAGACATTCCAGGAGGATGGGACCCCAAGAACCTGACTGCTGTGCCACAGAGTCATACCCCTCCTTGCCCTTTCTTCATTCAATTTCCATTTTCTGATGTAGGGACCATCAAATTTGCTGAAAGCAAATTTCACAGTTCTAGTTTCCTTCTGTTTTTCCCTCTGTATCATTGAGACCCTTCAGTACAAGTGCCCCAGATTGGCCAGATTTTAACTACCTATTCAGACATCCAGTTGCAGGCAGCCTGCCACATTTGGACACTTGTACTGGGGGTGACGCGTACAGTCCGAACTGAAAGCTGACCACGACTTTAGGCCTCAAGAGCAGTTCCTTGACAAGCCACCAAAGGGAGAAGTTCAGGCTACCAACCATACAACGAGCAGTAATACATTTGCCCATGACCATCGAGAACGCCAGCCACTCAACCAGCTAATTACATGTTAATTAGATACGGTGTAATTAGCTGAAGGTTGGTTTTCAACAATCATCGCTTGCAATACTGTAATTACAGCTGTATGACATTAACTTAAGGAGGTGGTAATGATATCAGGAGCAACTATACCTATGCATGGTCTGGTATTGTTTTGATGTGTACGAAGTCCATTATTGTTAATTGGACATGTATACATTCAGAAAGATTGAGTTCTGAAGACAATACTATACATAAATCTTACCCTTGGCCTCCGCAAATGGAGCCAATGGCACTACCGTATACTTTCCGCTGGAAACTAAATCTGGGGTGACTTTATTCTTGGGAGTAGAATATTATTGATGCTTGAGTGGCATGCAGTCCATGCCTTTGCAAGGAAATTTTAAAATAACAAATTTCATGCCTCTTGCAAGGACTACATTGTATGTTAGTCCTTCCAAGAGTCATGAACTCTGAAACTCCATGCTACAATTCAGTCAGGCCCAGTTTGATTTGACCTTACAAGTCCGTCTGTGCATGTCGGGAAAAACTTCAACTCAAATCTAATCTCAGGATTAATTTAGCAGATAATCCCTTGGAATCTCGCACGTCAATAGACCCAGCAAAGACAAATTTTATCATTCTACAGGTTTATCAAAAACAGTGAAGTCGTTGGCAATTGGGGTTTTCTTTAGCTTTGGCTAAGAAACTTATGATAACTCCGTGAATGCATCTGTCATTCCCTTCACGGCTATCCTAGAGAGCTTTCCTTCCAAATGTGTACCATGCCATAACTCCAAGTCCTTTGAGAGTGAGATAGTTCAGCCTTGCACACATGGGCGTCGGTCACCAGCTGAACTGACCCCATCAACAATCACGTCGCCCGATCTTGGGCGTGGACATTTACACCCAATTCGTTGCCTCCAGGATATCACTGATTGTACGCTGGCTACACATACATAGGAAGGCCTCTGTATCAAGTAAACACTTACGAACACCTGTCTCCTTGCTGCGTTGATCAATGTCAATAAATTCCGCCCATGCTGGGCATTGACGTTCGCTTATTTAGATATCACATTAGTCATTATGAAGTGGTGCGTGGGGTGTCGTGTTTGAGGTGTGCTTGGCTTATCATGTTTTCTGATGACGGATTGATTTATAATGCAGAGTTTCTTAAAATACAGCCCTTTCTACTGTAATATACAGTCTGAAACTTACTGCTTCATATTCTTGTCCCAGTCTCTCCAGAAACCTTTCTGGGGAACTCAAGGAGCAGCTCATTCACCACTCACATACTTTCAGAAAGTTCAAGAATCAATCAAGTATTTTTACCCTGTTTGAAGATTTTTAGTAGCGTTACTCCTACACAGTCCATATGAACTATTACTTCCTTTATTACATCAGTAATCAATCTGTGTTTATTTTTTATCAGTTTTATATTCAAAAAGCAATTTAAGTACATTTAAATTGATCATACGATGTATATCATGCATGTTAAGCAAAATTATTCAATAATGGTGGATTTTGATGAAATCTCTAACAGATGTGATGGAAATGTTGGAGAAAAAATCGATCATTGTATATTTTGATTCAGAATGTAAATTTACCATGTGGTTGTGATGAAGTGCGTGGAATTTGTGACTTTTTGATGCAAGACACTTCTCCGCGTGAGAAATTTCTCATGCAAGTTGCCCTCTCTGTACCTGGGCACCGCTCAAACTTAGAAAAGCGTAAGTCGTATGGAAACCGCCCATCGGCATCGAGAGCCAATTCACGCAAGAAAACTCTCAAGTTGAGCAGGGCCTTTAAAAGTGAAATCTAAGTTTATCCATGACCATGTTAATGGAACCTCCCTTTGTGGACACCTCTGCTAGGAGGACACCTCTCTACCAAGGACACGAAAGTTTTGTCCCGAATTACACATTTCTCTATTTATTTTGACTTGTGTATTAAGCCAGACACGTCTCCAGGGTCTCTACCAGAAATTAGTTTGAGGGTACTAATTTCTTCAAAATCATCACAAACCCCATGAAATTAATTAATTAAAGAAAATAGCCCTTTTCTGTGCCCTTGAGGGTACTACATGTAGCATAGTACCCTTAGTACCCTCTGGCGGAAACACTGCTTTCAGTTAGGACAGTATCTGTCAGTCCCAAATGTGTTGCAGTGGAGAGCTTCCACACTATTTTGTTAATTGCACAATCATTCTAACTCTTGTCAATTTCTTCTCTCTTCAGCAAGAGAACCAAGGATGTGTGGCGGTATTCTACTGCCTGCAGCCACGGGGGAAGGAGGCCTGCAAGTTTCTCAAGAAACTTCTCGGTTTGAAAGAAAAGAAGCGACGTCTACGACTTCCGTTCAAAAAATCTACTTACAAACTGGAGAGTCAGAGAGGGCGCAACAATTGTATTTTCAAGGTAATGATATATACAGGAGCAGGGGAAAGAGGACAACACTGCAAATAAAAAATATGTGACTCGTCACAGCAAAACCTGTATTAAGTCGCACAAGATTTGAACTGGAATGAACCAAAATATCTCCAGGGGATATTAAAAGGCAGATATGTAATCACTCAGATTTTACAAAGACAGACAATAAGTCTAGGCCAACTGAAATTGACAAAACGTTGGTCTCAACCTGCCAACTTCAGAGCGACTTAGTACTGGTCATTTGGTGACAGGTCACATGTTTGGCAGTCAAGGAAAACTGAATGAGCAACAAGGGCTGTCAGGTTGCCTGTGCATTGATCTGCTACTGTTTACCTGTTACGAAGTACATTTCAGCTATTGAAATGTGAGGGCTCACCAAGGCCATTAACAGTTTCCTCAAATGCGACATCAGACGGGTTTTGCCAGACCGCCTCACATATATTGAAGGTTCAGCCATGAATTTGCCACTTTCATTTCTCTAATCCTGTGATGGTTTTCATGTATCCAAATTTTCTTTGACAGAGTGTTTTGATGGCCGACCTGAACGAGCTCTTCAGATATATCGAGAGGAGACAACTCACGACAGAATTCGGCGGGACTTTATTCTTTAATTTGGAATCATGGATTTTATTTCGACAAGTGAGTAGAACAGTACTTTCATGATTGGTGGAGCCCTGATAGTAAAGTGGTTATCACGTCCATTCAGCAAGCGACAGGTCCCGGGTTCGAATCCAGGGATTTCATTCCCGGCTCTTCACGTCCGTCGCATGGGATAGCAAGCCATGGTGCCTTGTACCTTATTTCTTTGCAAGCGAAAGTAAAAGACCACATTCAGGCGAGGAACACGAGTAGCTCGAGATGGCCTCCTTCGTACTCACCAGGGCCAATAATGCTATGGCTTCAGCCCCGACAGAAAAATATAATACAAATACAAAACTTTCATGACTCAATCAGGACGTACATGTAGTTGTACAACTCGACCCTCCAATGGTAAAAAGCATATCGTCAGTAAGAATCAGTGGGAGAATGGTTTATTGAAGTAAGAGCTATTCTCTACACTACAGTGTACTTGTGAGTACATGGAAGAATTATTACTTCAGTTGAGCATCCCCCCCCCCCCAATTACAAGTGGAGAAACTGTCATTTTTGCCAAGTCTAATTGATACCAATTCCAAAGCCAAGTTACAGTTCATTCAACTCCAATATTGACTTTTACTTTGTTATTTTCAGAATGTCGAGTCCCTCTATCACGACATTGACAGGGTTTTTGAGACTGTACCGTCCACGCAGGATAAGATTGAAATGTTGAAGGAGTACGACCTCCCAGAGACTAATGATGAATTGGAACAACTTCTTGGCTGGATCAGGAACAGATATCATGATGTCATGAAGTAAGTAAATAAAAGCTGGCAGTTTCTGGCACACGGATCCGGTCCATCAAAAAATCTATCAAATGGACTTCTGTGTTGTGTTATCTAGAAAACTAGGCCAGGGCAAACGGACTGGAAATGGACCGGATCCCTGCGCCAGTAAATGCAGCTTTACCAGTAAATAACAGTAATAGTGTGTGCTGTTCGAGGGGTAGTCTCGCTTGCCAGACGCTACGGGCTCACCCCTTCGGTAAATCACACTCCGCGTCTGGCTCTTTTAGAGATTAACAGTCGTGAAGACCGCGTGGTGGCAGCACGGGTCCTTGGGTTTTCCCAACCNTAGGCCAGGGCAAACGGACTGGAAATGGACCGGATCCCTGCGCCAGTAAATGCAGCTTTACCAGTAAATAACAGTAATAGTGTGTGCTGTTCGAGGGGTGGGTGTGAGCTGTTAGGGCCTACCCTATTTTAATCAGTCAAGATTATACAGTGCACCCTCGCTCTTATGAACCTTGATTTTACGAACTCCCGGATTTTACGAACCCAACACTTGGCTCCCAAAATTCATGCCCCAAGGATGAATCCTGACTATTACGAACTCCTCGTTAGTAGGAACTTAACCCTTGGACCTCAAAGGGTTTGTAATAGCGAGGGAGCACTGTCCTTGCAGTTGCAGGCAGGAATGGCGATTCAAGTGTGACTTAACTAATCGAATACTGAAATTTGCAAGGGCAGGCCTCTTGTTGTGAAGGAAGAAATATGAAATTGAAAACCCAGCCACCAATACAGCATTAAATATGGGCTCTAAAGATATTACTGGGGAATAATGGATGAAAGGAGGAAGCCAGTACTGCTGGGGAAGACTGTCAAAGAGAGATAGCTTATGTGCCACATGAAGAATCAGTTTTGACTGGGAATCGAACCCTAGACCTCATAGACAACATGCTGCGGTGATTTCACTGCACCACTCTGATAACCAACGGTGCAGAAGATGAGTTCAGTCAAGTTGTGTTTTTAATTTTAAGTACATGTAGGTCACTATATAAACATAATGTCAGTTGGATAACAACACCTCACTGTGAGAATTCTGGTTATTTTGGCTGTGTACCAATCGGCCCTGGACCCAACGACCTACAAAACAATTTGTTCATCAAGATTTCCTACAGAGTATAAAAACAGCAACACACTGCTGACAATGCTGTTGATAATATGTATGTTGTGTTGGAGTTAATTGAGTCTGCTGGTGTGTGACCAGGACTTGTACTTGTAGTGACACCTATGTGTATAAATGGGAACCAATGTGTACGTGGTCTTGCTGGGGTAGTTATGAAGATGGCAAGGGTTTCTGTTTGAAATGAGAGAAACATTGAAGAGGTGTGCGAGTAGGACTTGTAGTGACACCTATGTGTATGAAGAAGAACCAATGTTTATGTGGTCTTGCTGGGTAGTTATGAGGACAGCAAGGGCTTCTGTTTGAAAAGAGAGGAGCATTGAAGAAAGCCACAGTGGTGTCCGAGTACGGAGGCTAAAATCACAAGCGCCAAGATTTTTGTCAGTGAGGCAATATTTCTGTCTCTGAAGCAAAATTTATTTATTTCCACAGAGAATTCAACATTGAGGAGGTGATCGACGAATGCAAAGGCGTCATCGACAAGTGTAAAAAGCCCGAGAATTACGCCATCTATAGTGATTTACGGCAGAACTACATGCTTGAGGATACCGTCACTACGTTAGAGAAGCATCACGCCCGACTGGTGACATCGCGGAATAAGCTACAGGCCTCGTGGCAGGAGGCAGAGAAAAGACTCAAGAAGGCATCTGATGTGCGATCTTATAAGGAAAAGACTGCCAAGGTAAATTGCAGCCACTTTGACAAAAAAATTTGTAGGAATTCTCTCCATTATTGATACAGAAGTTCAGTATGGAGAGCGGTGGTGACAGCACCGGACTCGTGTCCGAGAGGCTGCAAGTTCAATTCCCGGTCATACAACTTCTCATGTCCAGGCTGCAGGTTCAGTTCCCGGTATTATGCTGAACTGGTCTGAAAGGATAAAGTGACGTGCCAAATGGGCTGCTCCTCAAGTTCCCCAGAAAGGTTTCTTGAAAGATTGGGTTGACAATGTGCAGTGCTTTGAGACTGTATTACAGTGGAAAGCACACTAAGGGCCGTATGCTTGGGTCGGACTTCAGCCACACTTTCAAGCGAAGACAAAGTCTAACTTCAGCTATACTTTTAGGCTAAAGTCCGACCCAAGCGTATGGGGCCCCAAAAGCTCTAGCCTTGAGCCTACCTTTTACTTTTTTACCCTTGTCGGTTCATGCTGCCATGTATGACTTTCTTTGTAGCTCATCAAATGGATAGATGAGGTTGGAATGCCGAAGGTTCAAGAACCAGTCGAGCTTGCAAACAACTTAAGTCAGGCTGAGACGCTCAAGAATCATTATGAGGCTGGGTTTTATTCTACTGGGAAGGTGAGTAAGGAAAGGGTGGTGGGATTTTGGCCCTTTTTGTGGTCAAGATGTGCGTGCCTATTCATTCTAAATCGACTGAAGAAGTGATGCTGGAGGAGAAATCCAGAGGTATCCTTTGAACAGTTTGCGTTACCTTTAAGTCGTATTTAGGAATTGGTCAGTCTACATGATGTAGCTTTGACCATCAGAAAATGTTACCTTGGGCCAAAAGGCATGTTGGCTCTCTATGGGAAACTTAACCATAGAAAATTATGGACAGTAGTTTGTGTCAATTGGTCTCAGCATAGGCCATAGGGTCACCAACTCGCACGAGAAAACTCCCATTTGGAGGAGGGTCTTTAATGGTATCGATCACATATGCCTGTACTCCTTCCACCATCAGGTCACTATTTTCTTGCATTCTTTTGCAGGAGAAGTTGTTCGAGGCAGAAGAAATGATTGAGAGCATGGAAAAGGTGACACTGGAGACGACTACAGAGATCGAAGAGACTGTCGAGTATTCACGTAGCTTCCAAGCAAAAGTCTCTGAATTCCGACGGAAGTTGGAAGCCCGCTTCAGACAGTATTTGGATATTTATCACTTTTATCTGCTCTCTGGCAAGGTAAGGGTTGTCTCATCTTGTCTATTTCAGGATACATTCTGGTGTACTGCTTTCAGTTCCTTGTGTCTATTTCACGTCACACACTGGTATACCCCGTTAAATTCCTTGTGTCTATTTCACGTCACACACTGGTATACCCCGTTAAATTCCTTGTGTCTATTTCACGTCACACACTGGTATACCCCGTTAAATTTCTTGTGTCTATTTCGGGTCACACACTGGTATACCGCTTTAAATTCCTTGTGTCTATTTCAGGTCACACACTGGTATACTCCTTTCAATTCCATGTGTCTATTTCAGGTCACACACTGGTATACGCCTTTCAATTCCATGTGTCTATTTCAGGTCACACACTGGTATAGGTACTCCTTTCAATTCCTCATGTATTTCACATCACACCCTCTTGTACTCTTTTCAGTTCCTTGCATCTATTTCAGGTCATACACTGCTATACTCTTTATAATTTCTAATGTCCATTTTGGGTCACAAACTGGTATACTACTTTCAATTCCTCGTGTCTATTTCAGGTCACACGCTGGTATCGCCGCACTCTTGCCTTCCTTCCCATCCAATATCTCTCCCACTATGTCGACTATGAACCAGACGACCATGTCCCCCTCTGCCAGGAGTGGAACGCTGAAGTCAACAAATACTTATACAAGCACCCTGCACCGAGGGTGGAACACCTGAACAAAGTAAGGGAGGGGATCCCCCTAGTGGCTAACATGAGAAACAGAAATCAAGCGAGACTTCTAGTGCATAGGTAAGTTGGAATTATCGGATGTCAGGAGTTGGCTGAATTCCACTGGATGGGGCCTAACGGCAGAAATTTTCTTGTCAGTGGCCTGAAAGTTTTCTTGTATGATGAAGTTTTGAAATTCGTTTGGTCTCAACGGAGTTTTGTCCTTTCAGGGTTGGCATGCTGAGAAACCTCTTGGTGGATGGGAAGATTTCCGTTCGCGACTATCAAGAGTTGATGAAACTGAAGGAGAAGGTTGCTCATGGGTTCGACGATCTTGATAATGACCTGTCCAGAAGCATGCCCGATCTGACTAGGATCGCACGTGCCGAGTCAGCCTACAGACGCCATAAGTAAGAATAGTTCTCTAAAAATGTGTCTGTTCTTTCTCTAGGGGGTTGTTTAAAAGTAAATGAAAATTTCTGACGTGCGTATGCTGCAGGAATTTGTAATCACCATGTGATCTCTTTTTCAGCCTGAGTGCCACGCTTTCCAGGCTTCCTACTTCATACCATGCTGATCCAGTGGACGTTGAACCCCCAGTTTCCAGAGCCAAGAGCGTCAGTGCGCTGTACGCTCCACGGCGGGGCTCAGATACGGTCGATTTTGAGTCCGGTGAAGTTGAAATGCGACCACGCCCTCGTCTTGGGTTGTCCGCCACAATGGACCGGTATCAAAAGGTGCAAGAGTTGTATGGCGACCCGGATTCAAATTTACGCCGGTTCAAATCACAACCGCTCGTGAATAATCCGCAAACGAACCGGGATATTGATCGTCTGCCCTCACGAGATCGGGACAGTATCGGTAGAAAAGGCCTCGTGCCGAAACACAGTAGTAAACATACACCGGGCAGACGTTATGTGAAAGCACGGGATCAGAGGTCATCACGAAATCAGTCAACCTCATTTGGTGGTGACGACAGCGATACTACTGAACTGAGCTACCCCACGAATAAACGGACGTTCAGCTTCCATCGGAATCCCGTGGATAAGAATGATTACGGAATATACGGGGAGTCGGATAATTGTGACGATAGTGTGTTTTCTGGACAGAGTAGCTCGAGCACGCTTCCGCCGCGGGATGCTAGAGAGCGCTACATATCGCTGAACTACCCGATGGAACCGCTCTCCCTCCCGTGCTCCCCACCGCCAAACTTCCTCAGCGGTGACGCAATGAGTTCTAGTCAATCAAACAACAGTCGCGGTAATCAGAGCCTCCCCGCGGAGTTCCGCGCAAAAGAGCATAGTTACGATTCGGGGCTCGGCTATCCTGAGCCAGGAATTCATATTGGGGCTCGTATTAACCCACTCTATTCTAGTCTGCCGAACTTACTTTCGAAGGATTTACGCTTGCCTCAGAAATTACGCAAGGACGATGGTCTTAGCATGACTCAAGAAAACTTGGATAAAATTTCGCAGAGTAATTTACTGCCTGCAGAAAAATTAGAACTTATGTCGGCCATGTTGGAAACTGAGGATTCTGGGAGGCGGTCGCCACGGCGACAGGGTGCAGAAGATCCCGTGAGGCTTCCTAATGCTCACGTGACCAATAACCTGCGTCTGACGCCAGAGGAACAGGTCATGGTGCGGGAGATTCTTGATAAACAGAAAGAGGAGCGGATTAAACAGGAACAGTATTATAAAGAGGATGCGAGTCGGAGGACAGGTAAGTCACCGTGTCAAGGGTGTATATGGAAGAGGTCGCGGGTTCAGATCTCACGAAGTGAAGTGGCCCACTGCTTGTGTCTGAAGACCGGCACACTGTCAGGGTTTCTGTAACATATCAGGACTCAATAGTTTATTACTTTCAATGAAGTTGGTAATGAGAGTCTGTCTCAATCAGGTACAAGCCCGGGTCCCCCCAACCGTAGGCCTCAGATTTACGTCAGCCAACCAGAGGAGGAGGAGGAGGATGACGAGGAGGGGAGCAGCGAGACCACCGATGAAGAAGATTCTGGCGATGACAGCAACGCTGGAGCCAGCACTGATGAGGATGTCAGACGATTGAACGATGCTATCCAGGCACGGTGAGTGGACAGGCATTGTTCTGGAACAACAGTTGTAAAGTTTGAGACAATGTTCAGTGATTTCTCCCAAATCTTTACCTTTCATGTCAAATTAATGGCCTGCATTTGGTTTAGTTCAAGTGTCTTTTCCAGACGTCAGGAACAGCTCCGCTTGGCTAAGAACCGCCAGAAGTTGCATCAAATTGATGAGCAGACGACATCACCATCTAAGATACAGCAATCATATAGAAGTCCTGAGCAAGTCGTTAAGGTCAGTTGCATTTTAGGTTCATCATTTCCATAAGCAGGCCCTAAAACTTTTCCAGTTTAGGTGGCGAGACTTACATGTATCAGAACTGCTACCAACTTTCATCCTTAGAAGTAGAATGAGCCACATTCATATGAACAACTGCGACCCTTATGAATAATACCAAACTTGTATTGTAATGATGGCATTGGTTGCCCTTTTCAGGACGGTACCCGGCACAATTCCCCTCGCATCGCCCCTCGTTCCCCAGACTTGATCAGTGAAGACCCGTTGGGTTACACAATACAGCGTCTGCGACAGGCGAGCCCGCTCCTACCCAGGGAGAACGGGATGTACGGCACGGACAGCGACTATTCTGGCTCTGAGGCAAACTCGTCGATGAAGGGGTCGAGGACTGAGGAAGATCACAATCGCAATCGTATTGAGAATGGGAATGGACTGAGTGTCAAAGAGTGGGTTCAGAGGTAGGTCGTACATGGGTAGTCTTCAATTTCAAACTTGCGATTAAGTTGTTGACCCTTTGTTGTTACTCCTTATCAGGGGCAGATCCAGGATTTGGGAAGAGGGGGCGTCCTGTGCTAGGAACGTTGAAATTTGCGCCAAGTTCCAGAATTCACAGTCGATTTTACAGATGTGTTGGCCAAAAGGGGGACGTGCGCCGGGCACGCCCCCTTGGATCCATGCCAGGTTATCAATGTAAGTGGTGTTACATTGTAACATCACAGGGGTCCGTGCTTGGTAATTATGGGGCATCTGGGGAAGGACAGGCTAGAAGGACCTATGCAAATACCACTTTGTTTGGGGCAAGCCACAACCAATTGGAAAGTGTTGCCATCTAGTGACCCTGCCACTTAGGAGACTTCTCCGACACTATTCAGACTTGTCAATTTTCCTGTTGCAGATTTCTTTTTAAGGAGATCGGGGTAAATTAGCTGGTGTGTCATCACTTTATATTTCATGCACCCCATACTTGGTATATAAAAAAACACTATGCATTACTTATTTTCATTTTGATCATTTCTTTCTCAGGGTTTGACATAAGCCAAGGCCATTTTCCAAAACACCCTTGCTGGCCCTCTATTCTAATCCAAAGTGATTGTTGTCCAAGGTCATGGATGGTCAATTTCAGCTAGACCCAGTTTATTATCACATTAATCAAATGAAGGCACACAATAGGCCAAGGGTCAGCCAGCCATGGCCCTGGACACTTTAGAGGGCCAGCAAGGGTGTTTTGGAAAATGGCCTTGGCTTATGTCAAACCCTGCTTTCTTGTCCGTGATATCCAAACGCACATATGTGACCTTCAACAGCAAAACCAGGCGCCTGTCGTTCTGAGTTTAGCAGGTTGAGACCAATTGTTTATCAGTTTCAATATTGTCTGTCTGTTATGAAATCTGAAACAATCTATTTCTTCCATTCTCTCCTGGTGTCATCTTAGTTTGTTGAGGCTCACCTTCTGAGTGACATGCGACTGATTTTGCTGTGGAAGGTCACATTTCGTTGTGACGTATATGCATTCTTTTCAAGGCTTTCGCTGTTTGATTCATTGCACTTGATAGATACAATCATTTATAAGGAATACAAAAGTCTTGTTATTACGTCAAAAAAAGTATTTATTCTGCACTCTATAGTTACCACACCTCTCAATGGAGGATTTTACTGCCATTAGAAGCCACTTGTTGGCGGTCCTCGCACGTCACAAACTTTGACGTCACAGACGTAAGACGTGGCCTCCACGTCATTGTGGATGACGTTGCGGCATGCACTTCTTCTCTGTGACGTCATATTTCATGACATTCTAGGACCGCTAACTAATGGTGGCCTCTAACAGCAGGAAAATCTCCCATTGAGGAAGCATTTGCCAGTCATCAAGTTCCTTAATAGAGAGGCTTGCTTTCAGTCTTGACCTCCCAAACCTGGAGACCTCTCATTAAGGAGAGCATTTGTCGTCCCCAATGGTGTCCTTGATAGAGAGGGTCCAATTCAGTCTGAACTCTGTAATCAGGACACCTCTATTCAGGATAGCAAACCAGTCTCAAAGGAGTCCATAACCGAGAAGGTCCAATTCAGTCCACCTTCAGTAACCAGGAGGACATTTTAAGTTATAGATTGCATGACACAGAGGTGTCCGCAAACGAGAGATTCCTCTCTAATTATCACTATTTTCTCCAGATATGAGCGGAAGGGGCAAATGTCTGACAGTGGGTACATGGGTGTCGCCTCGAATACCGACAAAGCCGCCTCTGACAGCATCGCCGAGAACCTGTCGGACTTGAAAGAGATTGAGAATCTTGAGGACACGTTGAAGAAGCACAGGTTGATGGAGAGGAAGGCAATGATTGAGCAGTCAAGAGAACGCATGCTGAGGGATATGATTGATATCGGGTTGTCTACGCCTCAAGGTGTGTGTCCGTTTATTTCAGACTCAGAGAGTGAGATGTGGTAGCTGTTTAACTCGTTCCAAAATGGTCTGCGTCAGGCCCAAGAGAATTTTATCGTGTAACGTTCGGCGAGAAGTTTGCTGCCGTCTTTTGGCAATAAATGCGGCTGACTGCTCCTATTGATACTTCGAATTGTGATGCCAAGAATCTATCTTCATTTATTGTTTCACTTTCAGATACTACTGAGGTGAATAGTGGAGAGAAGGATGCGTATTTCTACTGAGAGGACTGAAAATTTCGCCTGTTACGTGGTGCTTGGAGAAGAAATAGCCTTTGCTGGAACCAATGGCATTGCCTCTTGTTTTTCAATTTCACATTCCTTTAAACCAATCCTGGGTATAGAAGGAGCTCATTGGCCAAGATGCCATGCTCCCCTTGTCGGTTTCATCAAATCAGTGATAGTTGAAGGAACACACACTATGTTTCATCCTTTGGGGGAATATCGGTGTAATTCCCCAACATTTTCATTCCAAAGCTGCTGATACTAAAACTGCGCTTGGCAGGTTTATATCTTCCCATAGCTAAGCAGTTCGCTTACTAGTGCATAAATACGGCATTTTAGACGCAAGATTGATATGGGTCGTAGGGTGCGCCCTACAAATTTTACTTGCACTCCAGTTTCCAATATGGCCACCTGGCGGCCATCTTGGACTTTGTGTTCTGCTCCATAACATGAGAACAACTTGGTCAATCAGCTTCATATTTTACAGGCACAGTGATATGTGTCAGACGGTGCACCCTGTCGATTTTCGTTGCGATCCAGCTTCCAATATGGCCACCAGGTGGCCATCTTGGAGTGTGCATTCTGCTCCATAACTTGAGAACTGCTTCGTCAGTCAACTTTATATATCAGCTGAGCGCATTGCCCATGGGCGACTTGTTCTATGCACCAATCTGTCATTCCTGCCAAATTAGCAATCTGAGTGTTCGCTTCAGCTGAAATTTTTTCCTGGAGCCAAAAATTTTGCCAGAGTTGTCACTTCCGCTAATTTTGAAGTGAGAGAGTTAAATAAATTTGACATCTGAATTAAATGTATATTTTGTATAGTGTAGATATTGTATACACATATAAATTACTAATACATGTACAAGCTTTATGCCTACTCCAAAGATACTGCCTACTCGATTGTGTCTGAAATATTTTTATGTTACTCTTTTATTGCAATACGTATACATGGTAAATGGGTCCAGTTTTTATAAAGAAAGGCGTAATACTTCTATGCATTTGTAGTTCATGCCTTCTAGGTAACCGTAGTAAGTGATATTTTAGACGGATAAATGTGCAAAAAATTCTCCCTAAAGATTTGTCAGTATTCCAATAGATATATCATTGCCATAGTCAAAATTCAAAACTCTGAAAAAAATGTGGCGGTACCTGCGGTGGAATATTCCTCGTCCAGTCCCTTTCTATGCTGATATAGATGATTCTCGGATTCGCAGATCTGTGCACTTCCGCCAAAATCGCAAACACAACCGCAGAGAACCCCACGACAGTGACTTCGACGACGTTGCGTCAGAATCGACCATGCTGAATCGTGGATTGCGTCACGTCAGCTGGTTTCAGACTGAGGTTGTGTTTGCGATTTCGGCGGAAGTGCGCAGATCTTTCTCGTTTACGTCAATTTGGGATTTGTCTATCTTTCCTTTTG
>NMRB01003669.1:32712-44701 GCA_002633025.1 Notospermus geniculatus | reverse complement strand
AAGTTCTCCATATATCACTGCTTTGTTTCGTCACAAATGCCACAGGATGCCAATACTGACAACGTCTTTTGGGGAAATTTCCACGGAAAGTTGTGTAGAAAAATGTACACATGCTTTGACGACGTGACGTCAACAGCGAAAAAAGTGACGTCAGTACGTCATTCGGGTCTTATACTGACTGCGCCATCTGCAGTCATGCGGGTTCCCCATTGTCTATTGGGTCACAAATCTTCTGCAGGATATTTTTGGCCCCGACCTGGCATAACGTCTCCTTACCTTCACCCATTCTGTCAGTTTCCACGTCGTGCATGGAGTGACCAACAGAATGATACACAGACTGATGGCCGTCAGGATTGTACTGGTCAGGAAGTAGGCACGGAACATATTACTCTGGACGTGACCAACCACGCGTCGAGGCAGATGTTTTCTCATGATAGAACCTGAAATAGGATAGATATCACACGTTAACAAATTTGATGCAACATATCGGCAGACTCTGACACGCATGCTGTCCTCAGGATGTACTGCCTTCCTCAGGACAGTGTGCCACATCCTGAGGACAATGTTCCTGATGAAGACAGTGAGGCACATCCTGAGGATATTGTGGTATATCCTGAGGACCATGGCACATCATCCTGAGGGGAGTCATCACAAATCCTGAGGACAGTGTGACCTTGGAGGAATTCTACTGTCAGTATAATTCCTCCAAGGTGTGACACATCCCGAGGACAGCAGTGTGGCACATCCTGAGGACAGCATGACGCATTCTGAGGACAACAGTGTGGCACATCCTGAGGACAGCATGACGCATTCTGAGGACAACAGTGTGGCACATCCTGAGGACAGCATGACACATCCTGAGGACAGTGGCACATCCTGAGGACAGTGTGGCACATCCCGAGGACAGTGGCACATCCTGAGGACAGTGTGACACATCCTGAGGACAATGTGCCACATCCTGAGGAAAGGGTGGCACATCCTGAGGACAGCAGTGTTGTACATCCTGAGGACAGTGTGGCACATCCGGAGGACAAGGTGGCACATCCAGAGGACAAGGTGGCACATCGAGAGGACAAGGTGGCACATCCTGAGGACAGGGTGGCACATCCTGAAGACAGCAGTGTGACTGACGCAACCTGGGGAAGAGGTTGTCCCAAGCACAGTGGCACATCCAGGGGACAGTGACACACTTTGATGATAGTGGCCTATGCGGAGTCCGACTGCCACATCCTGGGGACAGCAGTGGCGGCACTACCTGAGGACAGTAGTATGTCTCAACGACGGCACTTTCGTACTGTACAATTCATATCACAACTTACCAGCAATGAAAGACACCCAGAACTGCATCCCAAAATTGAGTGCAAGGCTGCCAATATATGAAAGGTACAAGACGGTCCTGAATGGAGACGGTGCATTGTACTTGACATCGGAACAGAAATAGCTGCAAATAATGCAACTGACGGAGACGATCTCAACGAGGAGGAAGAGTCGGGACATCTGAAAAATAGAAGGTATTCGGTTACTCTCATATTGGTGGTGAGGTTCAAGAGTGTTGGCCTATGGCACTGCTCCATCTGCGGCCTTTCCTGTGCTAGTCAACTCTCTGGGCAGTTTTCACCATTGCTGGTGTCCTTGGCTTATGGGTATGCTAACCCCGGTTACCCAATGACAGCCCATACTTTCTATGGTTAAATGGCCCATAGAGAGCCAACTCACTCACACAAGCTGTCCTACTGAGCAGCACCTTTCAACGGGACCCTAGGGGCAGCTCTCTAAAAAGCTGATCTCAGGGTGGTCACTTCTACCGTGGAGGAATTAGGGGCCTATGCCTACTTGACCGCCAAGCTTTTAATATTGGCCTCAAAAAGTGGGGACGTTTAGCAGTTTAGTGGTGTAGTTTACTTGCAATTGTCAGAGTCCCTTCTAAAGGTACACCCTGGGAACATTAGGGGTTACTGCTCGCTCCAATCAATTTTGCCCCCCCCCCCCCCCCCGCCACAAAAGCTAGCTATACTTTTGGGGGGCCACCCGATATCTCTGTCCATCACAGCTATTTTGTTTGTCCTAAGTTGGGCCAGTAAAGCCTCGGCGTTGGCCCTTTCTATCTTTAGTTTTAAAATAAATGTATTTCAACAACAACTCCTGAGAACCAAGGGACTGAGCATGCTTTTAGGTCTAGTACAATGTAAGTAGGGCCTAGATATCAGCAGTTAAGTGGTTGTGGCGGGAGGGGGGATGGTCATCGGGTGAATGAGGGGGCTTAGCAAAAGTCTCGTCTCGAGATTGCACCATGCAGGTCCAGAATACCGGTAGGCCAACAGGCTGGCCTCCCTTAGACTCGGAGGAATTACACGTCTGACTCTGTCTGTGAGAGAGCATAGGCGTGGCCTATGACATAGGCCTATAATGGGGGAACAGAAGCCCCCCCCCCTCCTCCAATACCAAGGTCCCTAGGCTTTTTTATTACCATTTCATATGCTGCTTACTGTATACCAGTACCGGTAACCGAAATCAGTTTCTGAAAATCTAAATCGATGTTGCATCAGTTTTCTTGCAATTGATGAAATTCGGGAGACCCCCACCCCCAATCAGACAGCAGAAGGACACTTCCTGAAATGATAGTGCTGATCGTGCCGCTGATAGTGAGAGTGAAAAGTAGGCCATGTGGAGGTTAAGGTTATCTGGCCCCTGAACCTGGTTTCCAGGATATGGGTGACAAAATCAGTGAACAATTACTAACCATTGGACTGTCGCCAACGCCTGGATACGCGGTTGAAAATTATCGTCCAATCAGGTTATTGTTTATGAGCTATTTTTAGAAACTTACCACGTGACTCTCACGTCACATGTTTACGAAACAAGAAGCCATTTCTGAGAACCAGTTTTGTTTTCGCGAAATATATTGATTGATTTCACAATGGCAGAGGCATTTATGGAGCAACGAATGCTGTCAATGGCGCAGGAAGACATGAAAGTAAAGGTATGTTTCGAAAAGAAAGAGTTGACATGTTTTTAAATGGTTGAAATTGAGTGTTTTTTTGTGCGGAAAATTCGACACTTCGGCCATTTCAGCTGTGAGTGCGTGACATTACAATACACGTGTATTTGTTTACATCATGCACCATGTCATATACTGATACAATTGTACATTGTATACATGCAGTGCCCATGTTAGTGTGTACATTGTATTGTTCATGGTATTGTACATTGTAGGCCTACATGTATGTGAAACCAGATCCCAAGATCCCATCAGTGCCTATGGGAAGTTCATCATGAATGATATGTGATTATAGGCCTCGGCAGACCTTAAATTGCCTTTTAAAGATGACGGAATGGGGGGAGGGCATCTCGATCAAGGGTCGAGCCGAAGTCGAAGAAGAGCTCTGGAGTGAAGTAAAGGACCACTGTAATCCTTCCCTACTGCGCAAAACCCACATTAAAGATAATGTATCACGGGTATTTTCGCGGGCCACGAAAATCATTGTTTATTTACATTTTGTTTGTTTATGTCCAGCATGTCCAGTCTTTCTTTGTCTTATGAGTAAATTTGTTGGTGGGAAGCCCCTCTAGAAATTCTTTTGATACCGTAAGTATTCAATTGAGGGGTTGGCATGTCCCAAAAGTCCAAAATAACATAATGTAAACATCAATGTTTACAAACAATGAATGTAAACAATGAAGTCGTGGTACATTATCTTTAAGCGGGGAATCCACTGTCGCGATTTCGTTCTACTTGCGATTGGGTTGCGGTGATCGCAGCTCCGCAGGCGTGCCAGCAGCCGGCAGTATACTGGTGATGCATCACTGGCAAGCTTGCATTGGGGTTGCGGCAACTGCCACTGCAAGTAGGGAACTGGGCCACCGTTGCAATTTGCGAATGTTCCATACCGGAATAAAAATGGATATAATCTTTCCCTTTGGTCACTTTTCTTCACCCAAATCCCCGTGCCAACCTGCACGCCATTTGCAATGAAGTCATGTGAAGTAATTGCTTGGTCTGATTGGATGACAAACTTAAGCGGGGCCTAAGGCGAGCTCGCGGTCTGCGACAAAATCAAACACGTTTGATATCACCGCAACCGCCGCAACCCACCGCCAGCAAGGATTTACATCTGGTCAGGATTTTTGCTGCAATCCCAGGCGCGGATCCAGAGGGGGGGTTTTGGGGGTCGTGACCCCCCCTGCTCGCCACCACCAATTGTTTTTTTTTCAATAGTTTGTGACAATAAGCAAAAAAAACCAAGACTAAAGCTTCTGTTTTGATACTGAGATGCCAGAAAATCGCATCTATGCCCTTCTAGATTTCAAAATTTTCTGGGGGAGGACCCCCAGACCCCCCGTTGGCGCAGGTATCTTCGGCGCTCGCCTACAACACCGCTCTCGGCAGCCCTGACCCCCCTCTGCCAAAAATCCTGGATCCGCGCCTGAATCCTGCCGGCGATAATGCGCAACACCTGATCGACTGAGGCAGTGTAACGGCTCCTTTGCCTGCGGTCAGCCGGAGTGATTGCCGCAACCTTACCGCAAGCCCGCCGCCGCCGACCAAAATCGCAATAGTGGATCACCGGCTTTAATGGCGAGCTCTATTGACAATGTTTGTAAACTACGGTACATGTACCATGCACTTAACCCTATCAAAACAGACCAACCTCATCCTTGTAAAGTAACTCATGTTCTTTAGGATATCAACGTTATGGTATGCATTGCATTTTAATTTCAGGTTGAAAAACCACGCGAGGAAAAAACAAACGATGAAGTAACATTCCAGAAGTCCCATGTTTCCGAACCACAGGCCACCCACGCCACCAGCGGTGGCCGGGTCAAGAAAACAGGTCGAAGAGGTCGCCGACCTACAAAGGTTGACCTCAAGGTCAAATTGGAGAGAAGTCGGCAGAGTGCAAGGGAATGTCGCGCTCGGAAAAAATTGCGGTACCAGTATGTTGAGGAGCTGGTGACGGACCGAGAACGGGCAATCCACGCCCTTCGACAAGAGCTTGAGACGGTAGGTGTGAAGAAATATCGACTCCATCTGTGTTCAGAGAGAAAACAATTTGTTGGGCATTGGACGCAAATCTGAGAGGTCACGAGTTCGATTCCTGGCTCGGCTTATACACCTTTCCCCAAATTCAGCGGCCACCGCTCGGACTTAGTTTCCCCTCTGCCATGTCTGCACGTCATAAAAAAAGAATTCAGAAATTGGGTTCTTTGCAGTGCTAAGAACCTCTGATGTTTTCATGATGTATGTCATCGTAATTTTACAGGTCAAGAAATGGTGTCACAAGATCGACCAGGGTCACGTCCCGTCCGAGGTTAACCGGATTCTCCTGGATTCGATGGAGGTACCAGTCTCATGCTGCAGCACCGATAACCGGACGTCAGACATTGACAAACCGGGAGGGTCGAGAAGCTAAGGTGGAAATGATGTTGAAATGAAGAAATCTAAATGAAGTGGAACCTGGACTTTCTTTATTACTTTAAATGCTGTCCTTAAAGGAGTTCGACGTCCAAGTTGTAAACAAACCAGTTTGTTTACAAACAGTGTATTCCTTCGTGAAGGTGGCAGCACCAGTAGCGCCCCGTGATCGTTAGACTGGTGCCGGGTCCAATGCAACTCACTCAACCACTCACTGGTGCTGCACCTATTATCGGTGATATGTACTGAAGTGAATATCTAGTCTCGCGCAGCCAACCGTTTCGTTCCGCAGGTACTGCGACACAAACGTTCGATCCTCAGATTCGGCTGGGTGACCGAGACTAGTGAATATCGTGTTTACAACTTGGACGTCCAGCTCATTTAACTGAGAGGTGTCCTGACTGCAGACGTCATCCTGAGAATATCAGGCGTTCTTACTGCTCGCTCCCTTCGTCACCGCAGACAAACCCCTGAGGAGATCCGCCTGATTTGCTGGGCTACTTGGCGCACGAGAAAATGCGCCCAATCAGCGAACGCCATTTCTGAGTCACCTTAAGATGACAGGCATTACACGTAGATTGTCTCGTAGTGTCACGCACAACACAGTACTGAAGTACCTCAGCTTCCCCACCTCACCCTAACTAGAGATCAGTTACGGTACACGTATACATGTATAACGGCCCTTGTAATATTCACAGCCAAGCAGCTGACATTGGCAACGCTGACCCATGCGGGTCATTAACCTACTTACACCGCTGGATTCAACCTTAGTTGAGTTCAGCCTATTCTACATTCATCGCACAGAATGTATATCATTCTCAGGCCACACGTCGCCAAACAGATACGCCGAGGGAGTAATTTCATGTTGACCTGCTTTGTCAGCTTTGTTCAAACCTGCGTAGTTCATGTGTAACAATCACCGGCCTACTTGGGATGAGATGGTGGGGATGAACATTTGCTGGAATGGCTTTGATACTCCATGGATTCGGGCGAATGTCGGCAGGGGTTTGTGTGAGCGGATGAAGAGGAGCGAGGTAAAAACCCCTGCTGTGGGAGGATGGCAGACGTCGAAATGAATAGATATGGTTAATTTGTGACTGAACTTTGGTGTCCTCCTGGCAGAAGGAGCTGCTTATGCACCGGTCAATGAGAAGTCTGAACCCCCCCGTTCAGACATTCGACACTTATTCGACACTTGAAGAGAAACTGTTCGCCAGGAACTCGACACCAGTTCACCCAGAACCACCAGCACTTTCGCCAGGAATTCGACACTGCTTTTTTCTTCAACCCCCAGGACCTCACCTTTTTTTCGACATGCAGTTTGTTGAGGACGCCAGGAACTCGACACACATTGGGGGGGGGGGGGCTGTGACCAAGGATACAGAAAGCCTGCAACGGCTACACAGGCACCGAAAAGCAGCGGCGTCTTCCTGTGTTTTTCGATGTTTAATCAATATAGGCTTCTAGACTAGGCCTACACTACAGAACAACTCCAAATACATTCATTTTGAGAATCATGCATATGAACACTTATTTATTAAGTATTTGAGAAAGAAATCCCTGAATAATCTCTCAGCCTGTTTGGCCCCGCCTACATTTGTACCTTCTTGCAGCCATTTTCTCCTCTGTCATCCTCGTTCCCGGCAGGTTAACCACCGTACTGTCACAACTCACCTGTTGCTCATTTGCAGAACTGACGGTCGCAACATCTGTATTGCGTCCATCAGATGCTAAAAATAGCAATACGAGTCAGACGTTCGGACTACTCCACCACATAGTACATGCACAACTGTCCTAGAAGCGAGGTTGTGAAATCGCACATGGGTTTCGTGACGAATTTCTGTCGTCGGACGACACGCATTCGACAGCGGCTCACCGGCTCGCCAGGAATGCGACGTTTACGTTGAAATTACTCGACAGGAATTCGACAGTTAGGAAAATTATTTACCTCAGACACTCGACGGAAACGCGACACTACAATTTTTTGTATTCGCCAGGTATTCGACGGTGGAGCAATTTTCGTTCGTCCAGAACTCGACGCCAAAGAGGCGTCGAATTGGCGTCGACCCCTGAACGGGGGGGTTCAGACATCTCATTGACCGGTGCATTACAGAAGGTCCACTGTAGTTCACAGGGTTCCTGCAGCCTGTGGAGCACCAAATTTAAGACCTTTTTAAGACTTTTTAAGACCAAGTATCAGCAAAATTTAAGACCTACAGTATTTTCTTTAAATAAAGCCCCCGAATCCCTGGAAGGGTTTCCGCAAGGGACGAATGACAGGGATCGACACGACCAAGAAAGTGGGTAGGCTACTTGGGTGGGGGGGTCTGGGGGCCCTCCCCCCGAAAAATTTTGATTTTAAGAAGCCCGGAGATGCGATTTCCTGACATCTCCTGCCAATTTTTTACAACTGCCTTGATATGAAATTTAAAGCCCCACTGTATTGAATCTGAAAAACGCAAATCGTCGCCGCGATTCTTGACGACGTCACGACGTCAGCGTAGTGTAAAAATGTACTGCGCTCTATCTCAATGCATTAGAGCTCCCCTACGCAGTTTTTTCACTCTCTGTTGAAAACTAGGCCTTGGTTATTAAAAGTAAGTATCAGGCAAGCATTTTGGAGACCTTCACGAGGCCCTGAGACCTCAACCTCCACTTCCTAACATTTTGAAAATACCGTAAAATTCAATACTGTGGGGCTTTAAGACCTTTTTAAGACCTTCCCACAGAAATTATCAAATTTAAGACTTTTTAACATGTTTAAAGGCCTTGAAAATGGAAGTGCCAAATTTAAGACTTTTTAAGACCTTGCAGGAACCCTGAGTTCAGCTCTGAACTTTGAGGTACTATAGCTATTTAAGTTTTACATGAGAACGTTTCAGACTGGTCTCCCATTGAGCCAGTTGAAGAAATGCTTAAAGGGGCACTGCATTCCTTCACTATCCTGCATTTATAAATATACTCGAATCAAGGGAGACCTCTTTTGACAATGTTGTTAAACTACCGTTTATCAACCTCGCCCCATGTGCAGTAACTTTCGATCCTAGGGAATCGATGTATGCATTTGCTTTGTAATCATACATTCTCCAACACTGGAGGCGAAAGGCAAAACCAGGGTGACGGATTGACGATGTTAAAATCAAGAGTACAGGAGTACCGGGTACTGAAATCTACATCATGCCTGCATATAGAGGTTTCCCACTGACGATTGTGACGTCACTGCCACGACGAGATGCCGCCATGTTGGACGTCACGTCCAACGCATTCGTAGCTTCAGGTGACATCCAACATGGCTGACGTGCAAATTATGACGTCAATGATGACGTCACGTGAAGTTCCTCTATAGGCCTTTGTCCTTTTGCAGAATTCTAAATTTATTAGTTTTCAAAATATCGTCAGTGATTTCGAATCAAATACCGGTACCTGCATTTGTGTAAATGTAATGTAAGTATGTAAACGAGGCTGTATTACTGTAAATTTCTATTGTAAAAAAGACCCTTGACGAGGTTTACACTACGAGTCCAAGTGTAGCAATGTAAATGTGAAATATTTGCTATTGTAAATATAAAATTTTGTAAATTGAACAAAAAAGAACATTGCTTTTTGTCTTTTTTAACTTGTCAAGTATTTTTTGCAGATTTTTATCGAGATTAGAAAACTGTGGTGGATCCAAGGGGGCGTGCCCAGCCCCCCACCCCACCCACCCCGGTCAACTGCCGAGCAGCAAAAATTTTGGAAGGCGTATAATCAGACCCCTGATTTTCAGTAAAAAGAAAGTTCAATTCATCCTGCCCAGGTGTCACTAGTCAGCAAATCACGTTTTCGGCACTTTACCCCAAATATTCAGGGGCTTCGTGCCCTTGGCGCTCAGGGAATGGGGTTTGCCCATTCCATGCCCCCCCCCCTTCGGCAACTCCTGGATCCACCACTGGAACACGGCATATTCAGGTCGCTAGAAAATATTTTGCGATTTCTTGTACAGTAGGACGAAACAGAGAAACCAGGCGCGGACCCAGAGGGGGGGTTTGGGGGTCGTGACCCCCCTGCTCGCTACCACCAATTGTTTTTTTTCTCAATAATTTGCGACAATAAGCAAAAAACGCAAGAATAAAGCTCCTGTTTTGATACTGAGATGCCAGGAAATCGCGTCTACGGCCTTCTATACTTCAAAATTTTCTGGGGGAGGCCCCCAGCCCCCCCCCCCGTCGGTGTGAGTATATTCGGCGCCTGCCTGCAGCAACCGCCCTCGCGCGGCCCTGACCCCCCTCTGCCAAAAATCCTGGATCCACGCCTGAGAGAAACCGAGTCCGACAGCAGGGTTCCCCAGTAAGATCACAGGTAGGTGAGTAACTAATTCCAGTGATCGATTTTTAGCTCTTCGGTCCAGTTGTCCACCGGGCAAGTGCTCTTTTGCAATTGGTTTCCCATGTTGCTTTTTGAGTTGCCCGCAAATGGTTTTTCAATGGAAAGATGATGATTCTTTACTTGTCCGCAGGACAACGGGACAAGTTCACTTGCCCCGGGCAATGGGACAAGTGCTAAAATCGAACACTGATTTAAATTCTAAAGTCTTCTGACAAGAAAAATAGCTCGTATATCTTCTATATTATGGTTTTTTTCTTTATTTTTCAGTATAAATAGTTTCTTAACAAATCTCACATCTGTGCACCACATGAAAATGACAAATCACAAAATGATGACACAAGTCTATAATTTCATTCACATGATCTCAGTCAGGCTCCTGTTCCACAGACATTCACTTTTCACTTTTCTCGCGTCACACTTCACGTTTTCCTTTCATTCCTCGGAGAAAGCATGCCACAGGACAGGTAATGTGTGTCTCATTGAGCGCTGAATCGAGGAATGAAAGGAAAACGTGAAGCATGGCGCATAAAAAGTGAAACGTGAACTTCTATGGAACAGGAGCCTTAGCATGTCAGGCGAACTGCTTCTGTCACTGGGCGGCGCATTTCACCTCAGACACAAGTCCAAGGCAGCCATATTGTTTTTCAACAAAACCACGTGACTGCTGGCATCGGGACTGTGGGACTATTTCCCCGAATTTTGCCTGTTAAGATGGTCAACCTAATTTGTTGGATAAGTTGAGGCATATTATATATTAACTTATTGGTATCTCACCCCATCTGCCAATTACCAGGGTTTCCATTCATGCTAAAAAAAGCGTACACACACCTACATCCGATTTCATGCTCGGTATACACTGGGCAAGCAACTTTCAAATGCCCAGACTTGACAGTATATTATTGATCAATAATGCAACATTATCATGTGACCTATTTAGTTCATGCGCAGGGTGCTGCTGGTGTGATGAGGCGAACCGCATCGAAACCCTCACAAACGCGCGGCAATCGTTGTGCGTTCAAGATGGCTGCCTTGGAATTGTGTCCGAGGGGAAATGCAAGTGTCTACAGAAATTGCCGAGCAGTTGCCTTCGGAACTTCCAAATGACGGAACACGGGCCCTCTCGGATAGATTCCCAAAATTGGAACAGGCAGTAAGCCTAAGTAGAATACGGCTGGAATGTTTGTTTCTATAATTCATCGTGTGACGTCGCTGTGCCTGACCAGGACGCCTGCTCGGTGGGTTTGACGTAAATTCCTTCCAATGCCTGCCAGTAGTTACTTTCCGTCGGCGAATGATATGCGCTGATTTCCCGCTGGCCGTAAATTGGACGTCCGTAACTGTCACCCGTCACGTGTAAGTATCTGAAATACAAGAAAAATGCAGATTGAAAGTTCAAACTCTACAACAGTGCCAATTTTCTCCACTACATTACACAAATCAGACGCTGTCAGCGATCAGTCGCCGCCATGTTTGACCGCATCACTCCTCCTAATGGAGTTACCGTTAGAAGCCTGATCACAATTGGTAGATATTTTTCCATTTAACCTTCAGCTGCACTACTTTTCAAGATTGTAACCTTCGAACGATACTAGAGGGTGTTGGTTAAACCTCGTCCCAAGACCCTCTAGTGTCAAGATTGACTGAAAGTTGACAGACAATATGGCATTATTTGCCCTATAGACAATATCTGTGACTCAATCTAGCAAAATAGGTGCATGTCGCAACCAAGGAAGGGTTAACGGCCTTACAACACAACAGCTGAAATGTATGTCTCTGCAGGTTGACACTAGTATAGTATAGTGAACAGCAGCAGGCCTTTCCGTTTGACGGGCGCGAAAACGCATGTGCTTCGCAAACAATGAGGAACCCGCGTGCCGGAAATCCCGACAGGTCGGCGCTGCGAGCAGTGCGACCGAAACGACGTCATTGACGTCGTTTTATGTGTTGACGTTACGTCATGAAAAAATCCGCTGTACATTTTCTACAGAAAAAATGAGATAAAGACGTTGCTGAAATCGTCATCTATATCTTCATTTTAAGGAAAAAAGCATTGCAAAATTGCAGACATTTTCATCTGCTACAAGATGGTGTAAATTTTAATGCCAGATGACCGAAACGAAAGGGTGCTTTTCACGCCAGAAATAAATGGAAATAAAGTTAGAAAAAAGAAACTTCGGTCGCACTGCTCACAGCGCCGCGTCGTGACGTTAG
>NMRB01003669.1:13002-23252 GCA_002633025.1 Notospermus geniculatus | reverse complement strand
CACACACACACTCAGGGTCGACCATACCACAAGCTCGTTCTAATTTTCTAGGGAAAAGCGGTCATTTTCGGCAGCACTGTTAAGGAAAAAAATTCCCGAAAAACACTTAAAATATATTTACAGGGTTCCCGCGGCTCTTGAAAACCATTGAAAATCTTTGAATTTTAGAAGTGTGTTTTCCATGTCTGGAAAGTCATGGAATTATGTGATTTGCTAATAAAGTCTGTGAAAGCCATGGAATTTTGACTTTTTGTGTATAAAAGAACTGATTGCCCTTATTTTTGTGCCAGTAGCTAAAAAACTTCCCCGACTCCCGGCTGCTCTCGGCCTCCAGCGGCCACCTGACGGCAACGTGCATCCCACGCCTCATGCATCAACCGTTCCAAATAAGGGAATACATAACTAGGCATCCTCGTCACAAAAACCATTCGACCAAAACATGTCTTGGAATTTGAAAAATTTTGTCTTGGAAAATCATTGAAATATCATGGAATTTTACTCAAGAAAATGTGCAGGAACCCTGTACAGGAGCAGCAGCAGTTATGCCACAACATATACTAGTGTGTTTGAATATGACCTATATTTGTTGTACAGTTTGATTATGAACAAAATAAAAAATTCTGGCTTTCAATTAAATGTGCATCTTACTGAGCTTTCTTCTAATGTTTAAAACATTCTACCTCTCGATTATTAATCGCTCTCTTGTGACCGGGGAATTTCCTGATGGCATGAAGATTGCCCGTGTCACTCCTATTCACAAGAAAAAAGATAAACTTGACAAAGCAATGTATAGGCCTGTATCTGTTCTCACAACACGATCTAAAGTGTGTGAAATTGTAATTTCCGATCAATTAAAACATTTCTTCAGCAGTATTTTTGATCCTCGTTTGTCAGCTTATAGACCGGGCTACAGCTGTGAGTCGGTGCTGTTGTCAGTGTGTGAGGATTGGCGTAGAGCACTAGACAAAAATCAGAATGTGGGTGCCATTTTAATGGACCTATCAAAAGCCTTCGACTGCCTTCCTCACAGGCTGATAACTGAAAAGCTTGCAGCTTATGGCCTGGATGACTGTGCAGTAAGTCTCCTGCGCGATTACCTCTCTGATCGGAAGCAGCGTGTACAGCTTGGTAGTACACACAAAAGTTCTTTTGTAACTCTGACGAAGGGTGTCCCGCAAGGATCCGTGTTGGGCCCCCTTCTCTTTAATGTTTTTCTAAACGACATTTTTCAATTCGTATCAAAGTGCAGCTTAGCAAATTTCGCTGATGACAATACTCTGACCTATTCGCATGAAGATGCGCAACACTGGAAGAGCACCCTTGAGTGCGAGGCCGAGGGGCTGGTGGATTGGTTTGCAGAAAACGGTATGCAAGCTAACCCTGAAAAATTTCAAGCAATACTTTTTGGGAAAAGGGCTGATGACCAGCTGCCTGAGTTTAAAATCAAGGATGCCCTTATAAAATGCACTGAAAATGTTAAACTGTTGGGTGTCGATTTTGACATGAAACTGAACTTTGATTTCCACATCTCAAAATTATGTGCCAAAGCCGCTCGGCAACTAAATGCTCTTAAAAGAATTAGCCATAATTTGACACTAGAGTGTAGACAGGCAGTTTATAATGCTTTTATTATGTCTACTTTTAATTATTGTCCTCTTGTTTGGCATTTCTGCAGTAAGACCAATGAGAAAAAGCTGGAAAAACTAAATCACCGCGCCCTGCGTTATGTGTACCGTGATTTCTCCAGCAGCTATGAGGCCCTCCTGGAGAAGGATAGGAGAGCTTCTCTTCACCTTCAACGCGTGAGACTCATGGCTGCTGAAGTTTACAAAATATTAAGTGGTGCACGGCCCGAATATGTACAATCCTTGATCAAGAAGAAAGACACCACCTACGGTTTCCGCTACAGTAATCTGTTAGAGATACCAAGATTTAGCAAAATGAAATATGGTAAAAACAGCTTTGCATACCAAGCCGCTAAAATTTGGAATGACCTCCCACAGCACATTCGTGAATGCAACAAATTTTGTACTTTCAAGTCACTTTTAGCAACTTGGAATGGTGAGAGGTGTAAATGTGCAATATGTTTTTAGTAGGTAGCAGTCCCCATGGTTCTTTCTTTCTGTGATCGTTGTGTTTTAAGGTGTCTTATGTTCTTATCTTGTGTACTTTTGTGTTCTTATATTTATGTTATCTTATGTCTCTATCTTGTGTACTTACCTTTCTTATCTCATGTGATCTTATGTACCCACTTTTGTGTACTCATCTTATGTTCTTACCTTATGTGATCTTATGTTTATCTTGTGTACTCATCTTATGTTCTTACCTTATGTTCTTATCTCATGTTCTTATCTCATGTGATCGTATGCACTTATCTTGTGTACTTATCCTTTATTCTTATCTCATATTATCTTATGTTCTCATTTTCTGTCATTTGTCTTAATCTTGTCAATGTCTCCTTCATATTTTATCAATTATCTATTTTATTGCCTTGTTTTTATACCTTTGTTAGTCCGTCAAAAAGCTCTGGTAGCTTATGTTGACTGTTTCTTACTCATACGGACGTAAAATAAAGATTACTTGAACTTGAACTTGAACTTGAACAACTCACCGCCAACCTCGACCCAGGACTTCCAGCATTGACCTTGAAAATGGCCCTGATTAGAAATACACGCAGTATTGCTCGGCTTTTGCGGTACAAAATGTGGATTTTTTACAAACTTGAAATAAAATTTCTATTTCAGACAGTTAAAATGGACATTTCCTTCACCGTGAAATAATTCAATCTCAGTGACAATGCTGCGAAACAGCTGTTTTTAGCAGAGAAACAGTCTGAAATTCTGCCCGGCCTGTCATGCTGCGCTGCGTGTGCATTTGCTGTGCATCATCATGTGCATTGCAGGCCTATGTATGTTGCACATGTGATACTACATGTCATATTCTGTGTCTCTTCTTTTCATGCTTTTGGAGCTCAGCTACGAAGAAACCTCCAGTAGGCCCTACAGATTTCTGGTAGGCCTAGGCCTACCCACAAAATTGTGAATTAGGCCCTCCTACATGTCCTAGACCTAGGCCTACCGGTAGGCCTATTTTATTTTGCTTCAGCTTGCTGACGGACGCTGCTCCCGTTTTCCGCCGCCGCCGGTGGTCCCACACGTCATCCGCTGTTAAGTTACAAAAACTCTTTTTGACTCCGACCCGTTTCAGAAATTGGCTGCAAAGGATGTTTTATAGGCCAACATCACATCCCTGATTTTATTATTGCCACTGTGCAACTGATACAGCCCCTGTCGTGTCTACACAATTAAGACCTACTAGGGCCTCCGCACCTTTTGGCCAACATTGCCAACCAATGCAAGTCAACAGGTCAATACTAGCCCTATGATATTTACCGGTGTTTTTTCACCCTTCATACTAGTATCTGACAGTTTGATTTCTACCTTTCAGCCAAGGCACTCGCACCATGGCTAATGGTGAGTGGGGCTCAGGAGAAGGAAAAGTGAGTAATGTGCCCTGCCTCGTTAGCTGGCACCCTGGTATCTTTGTGAACCCCAAAATACACCCTGCTGCCGCAAAGAATTTAGATACTTTACTTTAGGCCAAAAAAATAAAGTATTTGTTTCTTGTCCGTGCCCACGTCATTCCCAGACCCTCCGCATCGAAATTTTTTTTTCACCAATTTCAAATTTTCCCACTTTGCTTACGCAGCACCTTCTATAAAATGCACAGAAATGTTTCATCACTTGAAATCATCTTTATTTTTCATGAAATCTGTGCTTTAAACATGTAGAGAGATAGTTTGCTGGTGGTATTTCCCCCATCCATGAAGAAAACGGACAAAAAATTATTTGAAAATTTTAAAAAAATTCGCATGCCCGCATCAATTTTCGCTGAGTTGCTGGACAAGAAACAGACAATATTTTTTTTTGGCCTTAGCGAAAGTGACTCTGAAATATCATCTCATGACTGTAGATCCTGTGGTGGCCCAAAAATGAAATGATCTGATGATGTTTTTATCTTTCAGGGCGGCGGCAAAGGGGGGTCAATTAGGTAAGGGTTGGTGATATGGCAGAGATTTTCTGATCGAATTTCTGTGAGGAGGGTAAAAATACAAAAAAATCCTGAGGGAAAGACAAAAAACGAGATTTAAATACAAACTTCACTGAAGTTGGATTTGAGCAAGTTAAGTTCTGTCATTATATCATTAGTGTTTCCACCTCAAGGCCAAGACAAATATTATTTGTTTATTTCCAACAGGGATGCAGGTGGTTCGTTTGGTAAGATGGAGGCTGCACGGGAAGAGGAATACTTTAGGAAATTGGTACGTATCTGTGGTTCTGGTCATCAGAGGAGAACGAAAAAACTAGTGATTGGAATGATTGATCAATAGTAAACTTTTCCACTAGGCCCCTAGTCAAAATAAAAACCCTACTGACTGCATTTTTTGGCAAATGAAAGTGGAACCTACATTATTGGCGATATTAAAAAATTCTTTTGAAATTAGCTACTTGGCAACGCAAAGTACCCAAATTGTACTGACATCCTGTATATGGCATGGCCATAGATGATTTCCTTTTATGGCCGAATAGTCCTATCATGATCACCTTTATGTCTGGACAGGTTTTTCTGGATGAATGTATTGAATATTTTGTCATGTATAAATGTATTTTCTGACGACGAGCTTCATTTCAGTTGAAGATCCAGCGTTGCGGAACAGATGCTGCTTCCCTGTTTTCAGCGTCAAACCTTGCCCTGGGCACTGCTTTTGCAGGGACCCCCTGTATTTAAAGGGACCAGTCATTTTGAGGTTTTCTGTGGGCCAACCACAACATTCACATGATTCATGAAAATCAAGAAAATAATAAATTTTTCAGTCGTCTCTCAGCCTGTTTCATTCTTCATAACCATGGTAACTGGAGTTACAAGTGGCAGAGGTACACGTTGTTGTGTGACAAGTCGTGTGCAACCTAAAAGCCACTTTGGCCCAGTGTAGGGAAAACGTTAAGCCCAGGGGCCTGTTTCATACAGTGACTTTAAGCTCATGGTACCTTTAACCAAATGGAAAATGCATTAAGTTAATGGTGCCATTAGCTTAAAGCGAATCGATAGACAAATCCCAAATTCCAAGTTCTGCGCACTTCCGCCGAAATAGCAACAAGAACCTCGATCTGAAACCAGCTGACGTGACGCAATACGTGATTCAGCAATGGTCAACTCTGACGTAACGTCGTCCAAGTCACTGTCGTGGGGTTCTCTGCGTCACATCATTCAGTTTCAGACCGAGGTTCTTGTTGCTATTTCGGCAGAAGTGCGCATATCTTTCCCGTTTACGTCAATTTGGGATTTGTCTATAGCGAAAAAATTTGATTTAGAAATAGAATTTGAAAGGGGACGAATTTTCAGGAAAAAATTAAAACAGACTTCTCCAGATACTAGTAGTCAACAAAGAAATTTTCGTGCATTTTGATTGGCTGAATTTTGTGTTTACACCAGCCAAATGTAAACAAAATCCGCTATCGATTCGCTTTAACGTCACTTTATGAAACGGGCCTGGTATATTTCTGCTGGTTTACAATGGCAGTGAACTGATGACCAATGATGATCACTTGACACAAGCGCCGCTTGGTGGAGTGGGTCACATATATACACGTGCTTTCGGTTTTAAGATCGCCCCTGACTTGCTAACTACCTGTCTTTATTCGATTTCAGCAAAGAAAACAACTTGGAGATATGCTGGAAGGACTAGAGAAAGAAATAGAGTATCATGAATATCATATCAAACACCACAAGGTAGTGGGACTGGCCGANAGTAGCGTAAACAATGGTAGCATTAAAGGTGGCGCCTGTCCGGATATCAAAATCACGGACCCACGTGGTTTGGACGTGACGCCGCGAGATCGGAAGGACAGTAAACGTGGCGACAGCAGCAAATCTCATGGCGCCACGGTCTACTTCCCAAGACATCAGATTATTACAGGCAATAATAAAAAGCCTGGAAGCTTTGTATAGAAACGGTTTTTGCAGCATTTTTTCCTTTTTTTCGTAGATTTTTTGAATTTTAAAAGTTCCGTGCTAAGATAAAATCGATGGTGTCTCAACAGATAATGTTCACAAAGAAAAGATAATTGAACGTAGTAAATAGGAGCTGTCAGTGAGTTGACCAATAGGTGTCACTACGGCCCAATTCAATGCATATAGCGGACCCATTCATTCTTGATCGAGCACCAATCACATGGATTTTCCTGTGTATTGGTCTGCTAGAACTTTGCTGCCATCTTTTGGCAATACGCACGGCTGACTGCTCCTATTGGTAGATGAAATGCTGAGCTCGGTAGCGCATGCCGTTTCCAGTGCGCTGATTGGTCAACAAAAGAACAATCGACAGGCGCTACCCATCTCAGTATCTCATCCTACCGGTGGGATTAGGAACCAATCTTTGAATGCAGAGGAATGCCTACTCTTGGCACCAATGATCTTGGGCCACTTCACGCATGATCAAGTCCACGTCCGTTTCATTAACACGTTTGATGTGATAACCCACTCTCCTGAGCAAATCGATTAAAGTTGAAATTGACAATGTCTGGACACGCAAGGTATTCAGAAATGCTTTCAACTCTTATTAGTCAGGTCGTTGAACTCCCGCGGATAATTCCACTCAAGAATGGTTAGTCGAGGTTTCTACTCTAAATCCTCGTTTATGCCAGCACCAACTGCAGCACACCAGACAAATTTATGTATGTGGGGTTATCGCAGTGTGGCCGTCTGACATGCGCTCGTAAATCTGGTAGCACAGATACAAATCCATGTCTGCGAGATTGGAAATTGCGTCTATGGCCTCTTTTACACTACGTGTTTTCAACCGTGCTCGACCCGGGTCGAGCACGGCGCGGCAAAAAAGGTAATAGTGTAAATGGGTTGGCACGGCACAACTGGGCTCGGCACGGCGCTACTTTCATCCGGGCCGAACCCCCCAACAGGAGGTGGGTTCGACCCGGACGGCCCGGGTCGAGCACGGTTCCGCTGGAAAACTGCACAGTGTAAACACGCTACTTGGCTCGGCCCACTTGAATGACTCGCCTTTAGTGAAGTGCGCATGCTCATTTATCGGCCTTGAACTCAATACGTCATTGCCGCGAATGATCATGGGCGTAGCCATGATGAAAATGACGGAGATTTCCTACCTCCACAGAAAGGAGAGCCGGCGATTCAGATATTGGCACGGTTTTCATGGTGCAGTGTAAATGGGGTAAAATGCTCTTTCTGAGGCGGGCCTGGCCCGGGTCGAGCACGGCACGGTGCATCCGGGCCAAAATTCTGCGTAGTGTAAAAGTGGCTTATGAGCCGTGTCGCAGACAACCCGCACGGATGAAGTAAGCACACATCAGGTAGTCGCTCACAGATGGTTCGAATGATGATTTCACAGAGATGTCCGTAGGTGTACGCGGAAAAAATCCCCCGGGAAAAAATCGCCCCCGGAAAAAATCCCTCTGGAAAAAATCCACCTGGAAAAAATCCACTTTTTGGTAAAGTAGGAAAATCCCCCTGGAAAAAATCCCCTTTTTGGTAAAGTAGGAAAAAATCCCCCTTTTGGTAAAGTATAGGAAAAAATACCCTCATTGTGTATACTGCTCTTGATTCCAAACTGATTCGAAGTCGGTTAATATTTGAATGATAGGGTTTAAACCACATTATTTACATTTGTGGCGTTGCCCGACAAAGTTTTGGCATCCACCAACTGTGTCTGGACGCTTCCGTTTGTTGGTGTGGACATAGCTAGTTACTTTTACTTTCGCCAAACTTTGCTCAGTGTGTGGCAAGGTGGGCTCCGTGGGGAAGGGGGGGGGACACAACAGATAAAGATTTTTAAAAAATCTTTCTTCAATTTTTATTTTCGGTCTGGGGAAATACGGTGAAGTACGAAGTAATCTGTAAATCGCGTTGGCATCACACAAATCTGTGAAGCTGCCCAATGACTCCGCAGGCTTGTAATCAGAACAATTCTCTGGATGCCAAAAACAAAAAAAAGAAGCAAGCATATTATACTTCACTACCAGTGAAGTATAAGGATTTTTCCTACTTTGCCAAGAGAGGGATTTTTTCCTACTTTACCAAGAGGGGGATTTTTTCCTACTTCACCAAAAAGTGGATTTTTTTCCAGGTGGAAAATTTTTCCTGGGGGATTTTTTCGTACATTCGTAGGTGTAGGCCTACTACCAGCTCCTGGACATACCCACAAAGCAGTCTCCAGAGCGGTTTGCAGTCATGAAAGCGTATTTCGGCAGTGTTTGACAGCGCATGATCCGTAGACTGAAGGCTGGAGTGAACACGATGCCAGCGGAAACGGCGTGGGAACATTCATCAGTGGGTTGAGGCAAGATGCCACTTCAGCAACAAAACTAAGTTCCAACAGGTGCATCGTGGCAATGTTCCCAGCCCTTTTTCCCTTGTGCTACGAGAATGAGCTCAGTGCCTGCGGGAATGTGCAGCAAAGACGGGAAACTGGTGTCATAGAACCCAATAGCCCCTGGAATAGGTCCGCCACCCAGACACATAGGCCTACTAGCCAACATTTAAGGCGCTACTCCACTTGACAGTTTTCTCGCAGAAGTTGGCTCACAATGGGCAATTCACCATTGTTTGTGTCCTGTCGTGTCCTGTCCGTGTTTACACATGCAACTTTTCATATGCAACTTCATGCAACTTGTAGCATAAACCTGATGAGACCAAAAAGTTTCATAAAAGTTGCATGTGTAAACGGATATGCAACTTGTTGCAACTCGATCACACTGGATGTTGCATCGATTTTTCTGTGTGTAAACCGTCCCAGGTTGTTGGCAACAAGTTGCAAGTTGCAGCAACTTGCAACTTGGTGCACCTAGTGTAAATGGGCCTTTACGCTGAGACCAATGACACAAACAACTGATCGCAGTTGAGTTGCCCGTTGAGAGCCAACTTCTGCGAAAAAACTGGTGGAGCAGCGCCTTTAGGCAACGGCAAGCGGCACCATTCAGTTAGACGCCAAAGAGACCAAAGCCCTCAAACCCCGACAAACAACATTTGGCTGGCATCAGGAACAGCAGGCATTATTCTGTCATACCATTGTAGTTTTCAAAATCCCCCGCGACGCATCCATACAGTTCAGCCGCGCCCAAGCCTCTTCACATTGTTTTGAGGTATTATATCGCTGGAAGAAACACCAAGATCGCTTTGCTACCGCAACCAATCACTAGCGACCTGACGCCATACAAACCCCAGAAATACACATTTCACTTTACTCGATTTACCTCTGGGTGCGTTTTTCTAAGGCGACAAAAACAATTATTGGATTTTCAATTAAGGCTCGGTCGTCTCGACTAGGCGAGATATCTGCATAGTGTCTTGGGATTGAAATCGACAATAACAAGTTGAAGTGATTTGTCGATGATGTCTCTGTATATGTAGGGAGGTTGAGATCGCTGGCGCCCGCAGATAGGTTCCGCGTCGAAAGGAAGTGAAAACAGGCCAAAACGTCGAACAGTCTAGTGGAGACTGGCATTGAATGTTGGCAATGGTCGTAGACTTCAATATACTTGAGGTGAGATAGACACAGAATGACGAGAGAGAGGCAGAGTTGAAATTAACACAACGTCAAACAATCGAGTTGAAAGCCAAGAAAGCCAAACGAACATTAAAGCGAATTGATATCGAGAAAAAAATTGATTTAGAAATAGAATTCGAAAGGGGATGAATTTTCGGGAAAAAATGTAAACAAACTTCTCCAGATTGTCAACAAAGAAATGTTCGTGCATTCTGATTGGCTGAAGTTTTGTGTTTACAAACACCAGCCAAATGTAAATAACATCCGCTATCAATTCGCTTTAAGCAAACCTGTAGAAATCCACCAGCTAATAATCTTATCGTTTGAAAAATCAGGGCCCATATTCATAAAACCTTGCTAGGCTTAGTTACGCCGAGTCGGTTAATGTCGTCCTGGGTATAACAGAAATATACCCAGGTTCAATGTCGTCCTACAAAACTATACCCTGGGTATAGTTCGATCTACAAAAGTATACCGAGGATTGGATACGGCACCTGAAGACGAGATTGTTCTTGCAAATGCCACATGACCATGCACAAGCATGACAAGTCCAAAAACATTGCTCTAGCGCCCGACACGACGGGCACCATTTAAATATATCGTACCGACAGTCATCAAAGAATTTTTCGTGCCGTTTATCGTCACTCAAATCCGCAATAGTACTCGCAGCACG
>NMRB01003668.1:31341-42920 GCA_002633025.1 Notospermus geniculatus | reverse complement strand
CCCCCCCCCCCCCCCCCCGAGAGGCTTCTGCCCCCGGACCAAAAAGTTAAATACGGCCCTGGCATGCCTGGAATCAAGGCCTAGTTTTCAGCAGCACGCATCAAAAAAGCTGCAGGCAGACAATGGCAGAGCTAGGCTATTTCCGATGGAGCATAGTACATTTTACACTGCACTAACGTCAGAGGACGTACTTGTAAGCACTTTCGGAATTGAATAAAGTGTGGCTTTAACATCTCTCTGCCACCATCCTAAGGCCAATGAAAATTGATTATTAGTTTCTCGTCACCGCCCGCATCTGATTTTAGGCCCCTCATCAAAAAATCTCATTTACAAAAATTTATTTCCAAAAAATTATTTACAAAAAATTATTTCCAAAAAATCTGCATAATTCCATTACATTTTGATTAGTGGAAGAGTTTTTTCTGTCATGTTGTGAATAAATAACACAACATTCATGGTTTTAATCCAAAACATTATTGTTACAGTACTGCCTGAAAGAAACCTCTCATGCGCCCTCGGACGCGCGCAAAACCGCCCTAGGAACGCCCTAGGATCGCCCGTTTCTTTCCGAGGGCGCACTGCGGGCGTCCCGCGGACGCATTGCGGTCGTTCCTCGGTCGCAGCTCGGGCGCTCCTCGGTCGCGCTGCGGTCGTACTTCGGGCGTTAATTACATCAACATGACATCAAAGTAGGCCTAAATGCCGCCGCCGGCTTCCGTCTTCGATGAACAACGCGCTGCTAACAAGCAGTAGGCCTACCCAGAATTCTAAAACTTTCCCGACATGTTCGTCAAAAACATCGCAGTCAGTTTCAAACTCATCGTCCCCGTACNATGGGCAGCTGAGAGCACTAGTCATCTCCACACAGAACAGGAGAAATGAAATTGTGTAAGCTAGGATACAAGTAAAAGGACAAATTGAAAAAAAAACAAAATCAGAATGTGATTACGGGGTGCTGGACATGTTGAAGCCACATCATATTCATTCAGTTCATGCATAAAATTAAGGAAAAAAATTGAGGACAAAAATTGATCACATCCCAATTCATTTTTTGAGACATGCTGGTAAAACATTGTTCGTGACTTGAGCTAAGCTTTGCTGCAAGTGAATATTTAGATTTTTAAACATGCATATATGTGTGATAATATTGCTGGAGCACTTCACAAACAGTCACTTAGGAAGGAAAGCCACCAAGAATTCACTGTGCATCCAAATGAAGCATATCACGTACTCTTTCTTTCAATATGCTTGATTTGAATTCCCATAAATGTTTGACGACTTTCACTTCAGAATGTGCCTAGGATGATACCTGGCAGTATGGTTAACCATTTCACAAGTACTCATCAAATACTCACCTATTCTCCCAAGAAACATAACTGCCATTGAATTTGATTAATCATTAAGAAAAAATTGATTGAAAATTGATATCGATCGGGAAAAATGATGAAAAACATTTCCCTGCTATGGAATTGAAAGGGGCTGTTCGTTTTCGTCAATTGAGGAATCTAAATTGTGATCCTTGAGAAAATGGAGGTGGCTATGAAGCTGCAAATTACAGCGATTATTTTGTACAGCACAATAAATAATCCCTGCAATTTGCAAGTGCATAGTTTTTTTCCGTTTTCCCAAGGATCACAACTCCGATTCCTCAAGTGATGAAAACGAACAGCCCCTTTCAATTTCTCAGCTTTCATACACAGAAAATTATCAGTATACCTGACCGCCCTCTTTGAACAGGACAGGCATTGAAAATCAGACTGAAGGCGGGTTTTCACTTCTGTCCAGCACCATTGGCAACTGCTGTTGAGCAATGTCCGAAGACGTCATGCGACATAGCCCGACAACTCTTGACTGCAATGGAAGTAAACAGCCAACAAAGCAAAACAACTCGGCGGCGGTGTCTGACATCCTGGACTGAGGTGTAAACCCGCATTCACAATCACTTTCACTTTTCAGAACCCAGATCCTTAATTGAATACCTACCCTCTCCTTCTTCCTCTTCTTCTTCTTCTTCATCAAACTGATAGAAGTTGAGTGGTGATATGTGAGTCCCAGCAGAGATGCGGGAAATCTGTGCCCTCAAGTAATTGGACTCATTGCCAGGGAACGGTGGGTAGCTGATGACTGGAGCATCGAGTTTGCCAGTGAAGAACTTCTTGATCTTTCTAGCTGCAGCAATCTGGGCTGGGGTCACGGCAGGGAGTTTGATCCACGGCTTACCAGCTGAAAAGGTGAGAGAATATACGGTAAATACCCAAATCATAAAACTTAGGAAAAAGTCAGGAGTGGAATTTGGCCAAAGCAACTGTCTAGTACTAAGACTATATTACTTACGGTCATTACAGACAAAATATGTTTTCTTATTGGCACCAGTCCTGTTCTCTTCCTTGGGAACAACTGGAGGCAGCTTGTAGTCAGGTTTGGGAGTGTCATCTTCTTGTTCTGAAAATGACAAAAAGTTTCAGTGTCTTAAAGAAATGCAAAGTCCCCTCCCCTGAATGCATCATACTACTACAAGAAACTAAAGACAAAGGCCCCACAGGAAAGGACAAAAGCTAATCCTCTGAGTGTGTCACAGGGATCTGGCATCACAACCTGCTCTTCAGTATGCTCACTGCTGATATCAGCAAGTCTCGATACCGGGTACATCAAATTTTTGTTTCTCGTCCAGGGTAATCTTCAGTCGTCTGAGACCTACCTTCTTCTTCACCCTCCTCATCCTTCTCCGTTGTATCTTCTTCTTTCTCCTCCTCAGCTTCTTCTTCTTCCTCCTCCTCTTCTTCACCCTCTCTGTATTCGACCTCAGCTATGATATAATTCTGTTCAGTTCCGAAGATTTTACCCCAGAATCGGACATGCTGCAGTGGGTGGTTGTCTACAAGATTTTTCAATGCAAGCCATATTCGGATCATTTCTTCTCTGTTTAGACCGACAGCAGCTTGTTCAAAGAAAAATGAGAGTTCCATGAGGTTTGGTAGTGGTGTCTCCACATCTTCTTCTGGCTGTTCCTCAGCATCCTCTCCATCACCCTTCTGANCCCCCCCCCCCCGTTCTCTTTTAAAAAGATTAGACCAACATGTACCTAACCTCATATCTCCATCTGCTCTCCCAGTAAAAACAATGTACCGGTAACATTGTCAGATGTTGCTAGGTAGGTAAACGGTAACACGGGTAAAGAGAACCAAGAACAGCATGGTATTAGGATGTGATATGCCTTGCAATTTCTGAGTCTGACTCAATGTTTTCAAAAAATGTCACAAAGTTTAACACTTACTGAAAACAATTTCTTTTGCACCTCTGCCAAGGCTACTTCGGTTGATTGGTCTATTTTGTTAATAACTGTATCTGTGTCTGACTTAAACTTTGCCCTTTTTTCTTCTTTGCTGATATCTTCAAATATATCTGCTACATTTTCTGGACGTTCAGTCAATACCTTTGTGAGAACCTTTGCTAGGTGATCATATCTGAAAATCAATGAAAGAAAACCATTCCCAATAGTGTTAGAATCCTGCTTCTTCAACATCAAAAAGCACGACGGCACTCAACCACCGCACTTTGTCTGGTAGTTGTACATATATAAATATCTGATATGATGATGAACACGGACTGCACTGCCCCTTGTTAGTCCATGAGCCAGACCGATTTTGACTACCAATTTCGTGACCAGATCCAACATGGATTTTTGATCAGTCTGTTGTCTGAGGTGTCTGAAATTATCAAGTTCGAGAACTCTGGGTCAAGCCGTTCCTGAGTTATAGCACTTGGTTGATTTTCAGGTTACGCCACCTGGCGGCCATATTGGATGTCTGATCGGACCGAAACTTGGTAGTTTTGAAGGTACCCCTCCAATACATGTTTACGCAAGATATGAAGATGCTCAGTGAAATAATGAGGACCTGTGGCAGGTTCGTCACTTTTGTAGAACTTTGACCTCTGTGACCTTGAAAAGTAGGTCAAATCAAAAACCCATTATATATGTTATGTATCCTAATTAGATATACCTATGATAAAAATTTGGAGACGATCCAGTTATTAGTTCAGGAGTTATTGCACTTTTTGTGTTTTTGGTTTTGGCCACCTGGAGGCCAAGCCAAGAATCGAATCGGACCGAAACTTGGTGTCATAGTTAGGTCATCTGACCTAGGGGTATATATGTACCAAGTTTCAGATCAATAGCTCCAGCGGTTACGAAACGTGCCCTGCTAACGGACGACGACGACGGACGGCGACGACGACGACGACGACGGACACCGCAGGATGGTAATAGCTCACGAGTGAGCTAAAAACAAGAAAGCCTGATGAAAATGAACTCAATTCGACATGTTGTTGATACTTACAGATTTTGTCCAGTCTTAGAACTTGTGGAAAGTAAATATGACTTGGCATTAACATATTCCTGTTCCTTCGAAATAAGATTGTTTTCCATGTTCAAAACCTGAGCAGGGGTCTGAGGTTTTGACCCACTCTGCTGGCTGGAAACTTCGTTATTTTTCGGAGTGTTGGTGCCAGACATCTTTCTTGAGATTCTCTGACAAAAATGTTCGGAATGCAAAAACCTAGGCCTCCTTCAGTTACTTTAGATACTCAGGTATTCCCACTTTCCCTAAGATGTTATATTTGACGGATCATTCCAGATTGTCAACAAAATGTACAAGAACACTCCAAACTGCAGCTGTTTGTGGACCTGAAACCATGCACAGTGTGAAGTTGCTACGGTAAACAGGTGTATCGATGTGAAATACGTCACTACTTCATGCGTTCTTTTCCGGTTCCCGAAAGTGATGACGTAGTACTCATGCGGGTTTGCAAAATGGTGAGTTTCAGGCATGTCAAATGGAATATTCTGCATACTTTTGAAAATTAGAGGTATTTATTGCCGTATTATCATTCATCAAAGTTACCTCATAAATTTCATAGTTACATTTTGCTGGTTGATAGCAGAACGTGTTTAAATACTTCGATTCCAATCACTCATCATCATCATCACGTCCTCACTCAGCATGCTCAGCAGCCATGCAGCTCAGTCTGCACTCATGACCACCCATGCACCTCCACCATGCCCATCAACATGATCAATATCATGCCCATGGGCATGGCATGCTCACACTGTCACACAGTCTCTCCTCATCTCATGATGTCACTCATAGTCATACATGTCATAATAGGCCTAGCTATAGGCGCCTAGGCCTTCCTGATCTGTCCTGTGCTGTGGTGTGACAGAACACGGGCAGCTGTACTTTGGTGATATAACCCCGTAAAATATATAAAAAGACAGGGCCGGTAACAAGAACTCACAAGTCAACTCTCGCTTCACCACTTCATGCACCTGCAGACACCCCAAAACACCGTTTTATTCCAATAAAAATGGCATCTTCTGGACCAAAAAACTGTGCTCTTTCCATTCAGAAACTAAAGAAACCTCGGGTGCCACCGATATATTGATAAATCCACCAAAACTGGAAAATTTCCTAAAGTCCATGACTCCATTACGCACCCGCCATCTTGCATGTCTTGTTTACAACCAAGTTGAATGCTGATATTGGAACAGCGCTCCTGGTGAAGCGAGTTGACTTGTGAGTTCTTGTTACCGGCCCTGTCTTTTTATATATTTTACGGGGTTATATCACCAAAGTACAGCTGCCCGTGGACAGAATTAGCGAAGCATGCCATATCAGCTGTAGCCTATTCTTTTCAGTTACATGTGCGGAGCCGTATGATGTACAGATACAGACCAAGATGGAAATAGATAACAACCTGGTCCTAAGTAGTTGAATGGAACTTATTATCATCTAATCACGTCATGCTGTCTAAGAAGAAGGACAGCGGCCTGAATGATGGAATCGCTGGAAAATATGTGAAGAGAGAAACCCCTCCAATCCTGCGAAGTAGGTCGATTTTGAATCTGTTTATATGAAGCTTTTGTAATCATTTTAGTTATACAGAAGATTTCTGGGTTTAAAGGGTCATCACGATTGGCACAGTTGTGGAACTGATAGCCTAATAGTGGTTATCACGTCTGCTTAGCAAGCGGCAGGTCCCGGGTTCGAATCCAGCCTGGGCCATATGGGATTTCATTCCCGGCTCTTAAGTCCGTCGCATGGGACAGTAAGCCGTGGTGCCTTGTACCTTGTGCCTTTGCAAGGGCAAGTAAAAGACTCCACCCAAGTGAGGAACATGAGCAGCTTTTGATGGCCTTCTCCGTACTTACCAGGGCCAATAATGCTATAGCGTTGGCCCTGACAGAACAATGAAATACAAAATACTTGAAATAGTTGCGGAACTATGGTTGCCTTAGCACTCACTGTTACTTACCTCTGAATATCATTGTGCTGTTATAGATTACTACAATGAAGACAAGCAAGAGCCTAATTTCCAGAGAAGAGGGACCAAGACATTGGCCTCTTATACTCCACCCAGTGCAACGAGTGCTCCAAATGTGCCGTCCATTCCGCTGCCACCCAAACCGCACAACCCGGGCCAAATTGGCAAGACAGTGATATCTCAAAAGCATGCAACAGACCCTTCCACTCACCATTATGAAAATTTACCCCTTCGTCCATCCACAATCACTGCCACCGCCAACACCAATAAACAAGAAGGTGCTCAAGAGGTGCAAGGTGATCAGACTGGTGCTACTGGACATACAGTGTCTGCCTACCAAGGTCATCATGCAACTAGGCCTAATACCCTAGTTCCACAGGCTTATCAGGTTACTGGTCATTATAAGATGGATCACAACAACCATGCAGGAATTTCCGTTGGTACAACTCTTGCTGCTGCCGGTGGTGAGTTTCTTTTTATCATCTTGCAATATGTCTTGTATTTGCAGATTTCGTATACTGGGCTGTTTAATAGTGTCAGTGATCCTACTTGCCCAGGATACCGGCAAATTCCCTTTAGCTCAGTCGGTAGATTGTTAGACTTCGGAGCAAGAGGTCCCCGGTTCAAAACCCGGCTGGGACCCTAGGCTTTTGCAACTGCTGTTTCATTTCACTGGTGTGCTTTGATGGAGGGTACAGTGGAGACAAATTTTTTTGGTGTTTTGTATTGTTTCATGCATAAAAATCAATCGTTCCCTTTCTTTCCTCACAAGTTGTTGGCCAGAAGGCTACAGTGATACCAAATATGATTTTGTTCTTTCTGTTGTTCAGAATTTGTTGATCCAAATGCCAAATACTTCATGGTGCAAGCCCAGCCGCATCAGCTAGCTCAAGGAGAACTTTACACGCAATATGAGGAGCACGTTGACGAACCCCAAACATATTACACCCAAGCAGATGTTTACGATCAGTATGCCGCCATTCAGTCGAATCAATATCAGATGGGACTCCAACCCGGGGTTGGGAGAGTTATTTACTCTCAGCCTGTCAACATCTCACAGGGTGCAGCGTTCAGTTATCAACAACAGCAGAACACTGCAAAATCTCCTGGACAGTTTCAGCTTCAAACAGGTTTGTCATTTTAAGGTTGGACCAAAAATAGATAAGAGAGGATCTATTTTCGATAAGAGAGGATCTATTTTTGGTTGAACTGATAAATTATGTACTCTATCTGGTCCTTTTAGCAAGACATCAATCAGATTATCAAATCTTCATGCAGTAAACATTAATTTTTACCCAAACTCAACTTGATATAATCTTTCGTATGGCTTTCTGACTGGTGCCAACTACATATGCTTGGTGTTGCAGATGTTTTCATGATGAAGATGTGTTTCACTTATTGCGACTTCTTATCTCCAGGAATGGGACAGCCGAGGATAAGTGGCGCTGCTGGTGCTAAATCTCCCTATCAGAGCACCCAACCTTCACTGCCATCTCAAGTGGTCCTTCAGTCACAGAGGGGGCAAGCTATGATGAACTCCCAGAGAGGGCATATCACTCCTACAGGGGCGGGCTCACAGAAGGGGCAGGTCATTACTTCAGGTGTTTCCGCACAAAGAACACAAATGACCCCAACTGGTGCAGCCTCACTCCAGCAGACGTATATCCCACAGAGGGGGCAGATCACTCCTACTGGCCATCAGTCTGCTGCAGCACTCCTTCTACAGCACCAGATGGCATTTGCTTCACAGAAAGGGCAATTTGGTCAAAGTGGTCAGGCAGGTGGTGCTGGTTCACAGCCAGGAAAGGGCCTGACCACTCCAACTGGTCCTCAACCTGCACAGTCACCAAGAGGTCAAGCCACTCCGACTGGACAACTACCAGGAACATCTGCTGTGTTTCAGCAGTCAATGCGCAGTGCCCCTACGCCAACTGGCCAGCAGTCAATAATGGCTAGTTTAACTCAGCAGTTATCAAGGGGACAGGCAACCCCAACTGGACAGCAATCTCTGGTGACTGTCCCAGGACAGATGACTCCGACTGGGCAACAGCAGTTCATGCGGGGTCAAGTCACTCCAACAGAACAGCAAACCTTGAACTCAATCCTACAGTCATCCATACGCTCCCAGATGCCCCCAACTAGTCAAACCAATGCAACTCTTGCCCAGCAACAGTCAGTACGAGGTCAAACTCCAACAAGCCAGATGCCTGGCTCGTTACAACAGACCCCAAGAGGACAGGTTACTCCGACAGGAGCTCAAACCATATCAGTGACATTACAACAGACAATGATTGCTCAAGCTAGCCAGCAAACAACAACTCAACAAACTGCAATATTCCCTTCACCAAGAGGCCTAACTACACCAACTGATCAACAGACATTAGCTGCTTCAGTCCATCAACACACAGCATTTCCACGAGGTCAGATCACACCGACAGGCCAGCCAACCATATCACAGTTTCTTCAGCATGATAATTTCCCAACTCCAAGGGGTGCCGCGACGCCCACTGGTCCGCCAAAGGTACCAACTCCAACTCAGAAACAGTCCTTCTTTGTGACACAGAGAGGCCAACTAACACCCAGTGGAACACAGCCAGCGACTACAAGTACGTGTATGTGTATGCGACTTCTCAAGGATAACTTGAAAATACATTTATTGTGAATATTAGATGCCTACTGGTATCTACCATTAACCCAGTGATCACTTCTTGAATGTGTTCATGACGCCGCCCTGACAACCCAAGTATCCCTCGAGTATCCCTGTTTCTGTTTCAGTGTCAATGGGTGTCTCACCAACTGGTGAGCTTCCTCTGCCACTTGGATGGACTGTTGATTGGACTGTGAGAGGCCGGAAGTACTACATCGATCACAATACCCAGACGACACATTGGAGTCACCCATTGGAGAAGGAGAGTCTGCCAACGGGATGGGAGAAAATAGAATCTCAAGAACATGGACAATATTATGTCAAGTAAGTTGGAGAATAAGAAATTTTAGCTACTTCAAAGGCAGGTTCGGAATCTTCTTCATTCCTGAAGCAGAATCAGCAAAACGTGACAGTCAGCAAGACAATTTAGTGTCTGTATTGATGGCAAATAGCGAAGTAGATTGCCCGAAAATTGAAGATATACAATACTTGGGAGTCAATGGTAATTTGAGCAAGTTTGATCACTTTTTTTCAGTCATATCACACACACTGCCCAATATGCTCATCCCTGTGCTCCACTGATACCCCAGGAAAGACTACACGTACAGCATCAACAAGAACTTATGTTACCAAAGCAAATACAGTACAGACAGCAGAAGAGCCTTGTACCAGCAAACCCGTACTTGAATACTGGTAAGTAAAGTGCAGATGGGGTGTCTGTACACATCAAAGGGTGGTATAAAGTACCCGGTAGGTTTTTCTTTTGAAGGGGAGACTGCCTATTTTGCTTAGAAAGAAAGTGTCCTGTTTGGTAATTGATGAAAATATCTCGTTAATCACTGAAAATGTTGCCCTTATCATTCCAGAGATCCCCAACTGGCTGTATGTGTATTCAAAAGCACCTCCAGAACATGACCATAAACTAAAGGTGAGATAAATGTTACTCTTGCCAGAGTCTTGTGCATGGTTGAAGTCATTGAAAAACATGAATTACGTACACCCCTTAATACTCCAGTACACATGAAAATGTAGATGATGTATGTCCACAAGTACAGTGTCAGATGGCAAAGTGGGCTAACATGACCATCATTATTTCGCAGGCAATGACCAGCCAGACTACAGGTGCATCACTCTTGCACTCTCTATGTATGTACCGGGTATGAGTTTCTATTTACGTTTCCATTACATTTCAGTGGGAGTTATTCCGTCTGCCAGAGCTTGAATGTTTCGATGCGATGTTGACACGTCTGTTCAAGCAAGAGCTCGAGGAGATTGTGATGAGTTATGAGGCATATCGACTTGCATTGTTGAGGGAAAGCGAGCGACGTCTGCAAGACCAACAAGCCCAACAGCGAGCTGCACAACAAAATCTTGAACTGAATGTTTGAAAGCGTTACGACGTATTAGTCACTGTCTGTTTGGTAGTTGTCCAGTATCACTTAAATAATCCAAAACTAGAGCACAAAGGCGACACACAAAATGATGTAATAACCGAAGTCGTCCTCCAGAAATTTAGCAAATTTTCGCCCCCGGTTGGGGTTGAAAATTTGCTAAATTTCCAGTATCACTTACGTGTGAATTCTAAATCAAGTTTCTAGTTAGCACTAACAGATTGCACCTCTTCTGCTTTATTCACAATACATATTCAATGCTATTGATTAACTGCTGAGGCAACCATGTTGTTTATGAATCTGACCCTGATTTGGTGTGAAGGGTATGATGCCCTAAGGGGAAGAAGGGCAGATCTTGGACTACTGCCAAGTTCATTAGAATACTATAGGTAAGAGGGTGGTCTGTTTGGTTAAGTTTTAGACTATGCAAAATTTTATAACAGTTCACAATGTACAAATGTAGGTGCTATGCATTCTATGCAAGGTGTCTCTTTTTAGATACACAGTATGTTATGCGGTTTTCGAGAGTGCAAGGTGTGGGGATCTGCTAGAACTATTTCATCACCAGTCTACTGACTAGTTTGCTCAATTGCTTATTTATAGAACGTCATGAACCAGTTTCTGTTTCAAAGAAATGGATAATCACCATTTTCATTCGCATGGTTTAGGTTTTGTCCACTTCAAAGTGTAGTGCTCTCTCTATACAGTGTGTGTGTCACTTCTTCTGTTATGAAACACATGATCTTGGGCATGCTCAAGTTTCTCTTTCTGTCCTTGGTGTTACAACGATTGTCTTGCACTCAACCCTGCCTTTCTGAGTTTGAATACTAGTGAACAAATCTGTACTTTACCTTCACCTGGAAGTGCCAAGAGTGTATCATTTGTTTCCCAACGGAGGGACGTTAACCTTGCGCCATTTACATCACTGCTGTTCAGCATGAATGAAGAGGAACCTGCTACACTTTTTATCTCAACAGGGCAGCGTTGCAGGTGTTGCACAAAGACATTAAGCCCAGCGTACATCACACTTGCGACTGGAGACAACTCGTCGCCACTGAGCTACTGGTGACTGGGAGGATCTAGCTGGAACTGGAGGCGACTGATCAGTCGCCAGAAACGGTCGATGTACGCACCCTTGCTCGCTGGAACTGAGATTTGCCAGGCCCAGTCGCCGCGAGTTGCACATGTTCAACTTTCTAGCGACTAGTTGTACCCAGTTT
>NMRB01003668.1:8762-20326 GCA_002633025.1 Notospermus geniculatus | reverse complement strand
GTCGGGTAACCAATCTAAGCGATTATGACGCCATCAGCAACGTCACTGTATTGAGCGAGCGGAATGGGCTAAATTCGTTTTCGTGCAGTTTCGTCCCTGAGAATAATTTATAGGCCAGATGATGACGTCACATGTTCATCGCCGGTTACCAAAAACCGCTTCAAACTCATAACTGGATCCCGTTTTGGACTAGTTTTCACATCAGTTCGCCTAACAATTATGATACACACCGATCCTGTACGATTTAAACGCCCGTCTTACTCTTGTAAATTCAGTATCAGGTGACAAAGTTTCAGGCGAATTTTCCCCTCCAAGGCCGAAATGATTGCTGTGAAACGCATACGTAATTAGCAAGCTTCGCTGATTTGCCGCTGCGCGGCGGTTGGTTTCCTTGCGTCAAGAGCGTCCATACTATCATAAAGGAATCAACCATAAAGGTTCAACTGACAATTAGCATTTTATAAATGTGGACAATATGCCTTTAAAACCCAACAGATTTGCATTCTGACGTTTCCATGTGATAGGCAAGACCCTTCTGCACATCCACTGCAAATTTTGTTGAATTCCGACTAGTTGATCTTATGATACAAAAGGTCTGAATTAATGAGAACCCCACGAACGATGTGTGTTCAGGGTCATCGGTGTACATTTGAATAGGCTGACGTACATTTGTACATGGAACACTAATTGTGCTGAAGATAGCTCAGTTATCGTCAGAAATGGAATTCAAAGCATCATGTTGGCAGGTTCATGTATCTCTTCACCACAAAAACAGTTGAAGCTCGTAACTATTACGTAAAGCCAAAATTCAGGCAGTGAGAGACATCTGGTGGCAACAAAGGAAGTGTCTCCCTCAGTAAGCTCATCGTTCGCAGTTAAACCTTTATGGTTGATTCCTTTATGATACTATCCATGTTTTAATAGAAATGCATTACACTTGAACCGGAGATTTGGACACCTGTACGGTATACGCGAATGTCCGTTATACAGCGGCCGTTATATGCGATGTTTTTTATTGGAATTATCATTAGACGGGACCGGGACTTCACGTTTCAGTACGGTGTAAGCGAGTATCCGGTTTATCTGAGGACGTTATACGCGAGTTCTACTGTATAACAATATACAATTAATAACAAAGGTTCTTTTCGTTGATCACGCCGAAATGACAAGTATTTGTCATCATTTGGGAGAAAAAGTTTGGATAGCTACAACAGCTGGTGTGGCAGAGATATTACGATAGATGCCTACGTGGATGGAGATTGATATGGATTAGGCCGGAACCAGTCTTTACCTCTCACGCTCCATAATACATGTGCAGCCAGGAGGAGATTATCAAGATAATCTGGTGCAGCTCATTAGCAACAGTTCATAAAGGGTAACTCAGTTGATTTTAACCTAAGTAAATATTGTTTTACTGTCTGATACATCATGTTTTAAATCTATTGTGGTATTTCCGTGTTTCTGTGACAATGGAGAAGGAGTGCAAAGTGGGTGTATATTTGCGCGGAATATAAGTTGGGCCTATCGCGGTGATGAGGCCGTTGTTGACGACAACCTACAGGGTGAGGAGAACTAGACTGGTACCCGGTCTTCTGGGCAGCTTGCATTCGAAGACCGGTGAAACGCCGTGAAACCAAACGATCTGAGCCGGAATTCCGGCTCGTGACGTCATTCTACAGCATTCTACAGCAATGCATTCTCCCGAACTAAATATAGACCAGCGGGCGCCATGATGGTATTATGCATTTGCTTGCGTCTGTCCTAGTATTTTTAATCAGGACAGTGTTCGGTCTCTAGAGGAGAACGATCTTTTACGCCCACCAAGCCATCTGATGGTAGCCAAATCGACTAACACTATACCAGGCAGGTAGTGATCATGACCTGACCAGCTGACCTGAAATGGAATGCTCAGCATGTAAACAAGCAATGCTGGCTGCTGAGGATGTATAGACTGTAGAAAATGGACATCCATTTATGAAAACTGTGACTGATGTAATGGAGGCCATCATGCTGTAATGGCGATATACAGGGTGTTTCAAAAAAAAGTTGTCATCTCTAAAATATCTCCTAGAACCCAAACTCATCAATATTTTTGGCTCAGATTTGGTATGTAGATAGGTCAGGATGTATGGAGGTGCTGGAGAAATTTTGGCTCTGACGACTTCATGCGTGGATGTATAAGAGGCCTCGGACTGAGCAGGTGCAAAATGCAAAAAAGGGAAAGATTTATCAGAAAGCAATGAAACATTTATTTCATTTGTTGCGTAGGCTACAGAATTTGCCAGGACTACTGGAATCTACCTTCCACATGGCCATTCAGAAGGGTTTGCAGAATTCACTTCAGCCCAATCATTGAAATGTCCTCAGTGCACTTACATCATCATGGTTCTTTTATTGTTTGGAGGACACCTGCATTTCGGACCATTTTACTTTTGGGGTCACTGTTCCGTCATAACGAGACACCATCATACAAACATAACATAAACATGAGGAGTATGTCTACACCTAACAGCTTACAAAATCTGAGCCAAAAATATTAATGGGTTTGGGTTCTAGAAGATATTTTAGAGATGACAACTTTTTTTTGAAACACCCTGTAGAACAAATACAAGTATTGTTGTATTACAAATCCGTCTCTTGTCCCTTTCTTCTTTCTGAAGTGACAGCACGTACCCAATGGTAATTACTGCAAAGACTGACGGTTTCACCGCTTCATGAATAAATCTTCCCTGCCTGTCACAAGCTGTTGTTAACCATGTTGCCGAAAGCCTTGTCTGTTTTATCATTTAGTTGGTTTTACCATAAAAACCATTAGTATGATATTCTCGCTCATAATTGCAGACCAGCTGCAACTAACATTAGAAATGATTAGTGTCTGTAGTGAAAAAGAATCTTATACATTTATAAACACTATAGGTATAGCAATATACCATAATAGCATAAATACCATGGAGTACCACAGGATACCACAGGATACCTTACGGCACCATAGCTATCATGAAGGAATCAAACATAAAGAACGATGAACGATGAAGTAACTGAGGGATACACTTCACGTGTTGCCACCAGATGTCTCTCACTGCCTGAATTTTAGCTTAAGCTTCAACTTTTTTTGTGGTGAATGGGTACATGAATCTGTCAACTTGATGCCTTGAATTTCATTTCTGAGGATAACAAAGCTATTTTCAGCACAACTAGTGTTCCATGTGCAAGGTACGTTAGCCTATTCAAATGTACACTCATGGCCAAAAATAAATGGACAGCAGTTTTTCTTCAATATCTCCAAAACAGTGGGGTACAGAAATTTGGTCCCAACATATATAGTAGCAAATTTTCCTGGCTCTAATGATATCAGCGTTGATTTGGAGATATTCAAGAGAAAGTGCTGTCCATTTATTTTTGGTCATGAGTGTACACAGATGACCCTGCACTCTCATCGTTCTTGGGGTTCTCATTAATTCAGTCCTTTGGTATCATAAGATCAACTAGTTAGAATTCAACAAAATGTGCGCTAAACACGCAGAAGGGTCCTGTCTATCATATGGAAGAGTCATAATGCAAATCCCTTGAGGTTTAAAGGGATACTGTCCACATTTGTAAATGCTAAATTTGTAAGTTGAACCTTTACGTTTGATTCCTGTATGCGTGTACTAATGCCCGGCTGCTCAGCGTTGGCTTAGGCTGGAATTTGGTCGATCCCGACATGAGCGCAGCTTAATCCAGGCTTATTTTTCATCGCGTGTTGAAAAGGTTGGGCTTCGAACTCAAGCCAAGCTTAAAGCTGAAGTGCATGCATAAAACCAGGGCCTCGCACGCTTTTAAAAAACGCCCGCGCCACAGCGCGGACAGTACCTGAAATAACTTGGGACATCCGCCATGTTTTAGTGGGACTCCAAACATGATAGAGTACCGAAGCACGTAGATGGCAGCACCTTATTTGCGTCCTGACCACCAGCAAGTGATCAACGCTGAGTCCCTCTGCGTGTGGGCCTTCTGAGCCTTCATTTGAGGCGTCTGCAGGGCGTTTCCAATTCTCTTGCTCGTCGCATGGGGGCTTTTTTTCGGTCACGTCAGCTTTAAGCTTGGCTTGTGTTTGAACACGAACCTGTGCAACGCGCTGTGATAAGTCTGGCTTAAGCCACGCTTATGTCGGGATTGACCCAACTCTAGCTTATTAAAGCCAAGGCTGAACAACCGGGACTAACCAAGGCTCACGTGAGCCACACCTGAACAACCGGGCATAAGTGACTCACCAAGAAGGCACAGAACTCCAATTTGAACTGAGCCAGTCCATGATGTCAAGCTACTGGACATGCCAAAATATGGCATCCATTCGATGAAGTACAGCCCTGTGGAATAGTTTATCCCGAGTACTAGAAATTGAGCTACGAAACATGCAGCAACTACTATCCAACCGCAGTTTGGTTCGCACTGTGGGCAGTGTTTTTTCCTTCGTGGCGTTTCCTCTCCACGTGACGACATCGCCAGAAATTAGTCCAAGTGTAGTGTCTGTGAGTGTTTCTGTAGCTCAGTGTTCCCCAATAATAGACACGGCCTAGAATGGTTATTGTTGGGTTAGTTGCCGCTTAATGGTTAGGTAAAGTGACTCGAAATCTCGGATTTTTGACGCAAAAAAATCTGACTAAATGCACAAAGAATTGGGAAAATAAGGCTCGGGGGCCCTCGGGAACCGTCATAAGAAGGTGCACCGAGCCTTATTTTCTCAATTCAGTGTGCAGTTAGTCAGATGTTTGCGTCGAAAATTCGAGATTTCGAGTCACTTTTCATAACCCTTAATCCGTCAGGAGGGAATCAATAAGAAAAACACAGAAATACGGCAAACACTGATCGACGTTGCACCATACAGCTCCCACAAACCCTTACTTAAAATTGCCACGGTGCAGGAAGTGAACTCAATCTACACGTCAAATACGGAACATGATATCAGTAACCAGCCGAAACAAGTCTCGCATTGGGCATGGAGCTATGGGCTCTCGTCACATTTGTTCTGAATTTATAAGGGTCTCGGTCCAGTTGGCAGTTTCTTCGCTCAACTGCTACTGTCGTTGAAGCGAAGAGGCATGTCAGACCCCAACTGTTCGGATGCGCGCATATGCGGAACAAATGCTTTAGACCTATACAGCTACCTTATACCATATGAAGGCTCAACTGAAGTACTTTTATTCATTGATTTTACAGTCGTTTTCAATGACGACTATATGTATACTACTTATACATGTTATATGAGGCGCTGTGTAGGCAGCCGACTGTACCATAACGTTGGCACCACTGTCAGATTTCTAAACACTCATGTAATATGGAAGGCCACGATGTTTTTACTATAGGTTATGCCCGCTGTACACGATCAAATTTTTCATCCAATTTTCTGAATACGCTCAATAAAGGCCTACATGCGGGTTTATACACTGAAGCCCCAATAGGCCCGGAATCTGAATTTCAAAAAAATTGGATGAAAAATTTGATCGTGTACAGCGGGCATTAGTGGTAAAACCCGGTGTAACGTTTTTGAGCGTTCCCCATGTGCGAGTGTTCCCCTGCTATTGTCTGACGGAATAAGCCGCGACTCGACAATGGAGGACACACAGAGAAATGTGTCGATCTATCTGCCAGTGTTTCCAGAACAATAGGGGGAACACTGACACACGGAAACACTGAAAAACTTTACACCTGAATGAAACGAAACGAAATGAAATCATCGAAACGATCGAAATGGGACTCGCAGGGAAATTGGGAATTAACGTAGGCCGAGTTAAATGTCTTTATGTGCAAATGTATGCTTCCGCCTTGAATTGACGTTTTTTCAACATACATGTACCACACAAAATCAAAGTGAATTGTTATTTTATCAATCAGAATGCCAAAGAAAATTCCAAATACATGAAATAGATTTCATCAAACTCCATTACTAGATCCATCTAGCGGAGGATCGTGGTACCAATGTACAGTACTAAATTGACGAATGAGACCAATTAGGCCTAACCACTAAAACACAACTGGACGGTATGCAGTCTATACGTGTTCCTCGTTAGGAAATAAGCAGAGCATACACATGTATTTCGATGGTTATTTCGATGCAGAGTGTTATTTCAGGGAGCTCTATGCAGCGTAGGATGATTATAGATAATTGGGCAATGGTGCCAGCCCACATCATGTACGAAATTCCCTTCGGTGCTCCTCAAGTTGCCGCTAGTTTCTTCTGTGTTTTCTTCACTCATTCGCGACGGCTGGTGCATAAACCGAGCGTCAATGTCGGAGCAGATTCTATGTGAACCACCTAAATACCGATAATAGGGAGTTTTCGCAAATCTGACGAAAAACGAAGTACGAAATACGAAATTGGACGTCATAGCCATGACATAATGTATTTCAGGAAATGGCTGGTACCACAAATATCGCCTGCTGCAAGAGCGTCTTTTAGCGTATGACGTTAGAACGACAGAGGTACGGTGTATATTAAATTTTGAAATTTATCTTTCGTTTCCACTTCGTTGATACGAATTGGAAATTTAAAAATTCAAGATGCGCCATAACTCTTTCTATCTTACATGACATGCTAAAAGACGCACTGGCAGGAGGGACATTTGTGGTACCAACCATTTCCTGAAATACAGTACGTCGTGGATATGACGTCCAATTTCGTATTTCGTACTTCGTTTTTCGTCAGATTTGCGAAAACTCCCTATTACAATAAGACTTGCCAAAACGAATATGAATTCATGCACATCATGCCCATTTCGATCATTTCGATGATTTCATTTCGTTTCGTTTCATTCCGGGTTTTATCACTAACACTCATGTAATATGGAAGGCCACGATGTATTTACCATGTTTACTATTACATGAAAATCCATGTATTGTTGGTTCACATTGTGACCCTTACTTTCAACAATGGCTAGCGTGTTTGGTGTGTCTGGCAATATCCGCCTACATGTATACCTCAGCTGTTGAACCAGAGCAATCGGAACCAGTGTTGGTTTAGGTTTAGGGCGGCTTAGAGGTATGAGTAGTCCTAGGCCTGTGTGTGGATCTAATTGCAGCGTCGATAACAGTGGGTTGGCATATGAGGTACGTTTTGCTCAAGTTCTCGAATGCACAGACACCCAAACCATGCAGAGATGGTCGAGTGTGTGTGATACACGCTCCGACTCGCGGTTATTACGTTCGAGCCTACCCGGGTCAGCACTTTGGGAAGATGTGCAGAAAACGTGAAATAGGTGTGAGAGGGATAACCACGAACGCAAGTCCGCCAAACAAAGCCTGCTATTGTAAGATTATATTCGAATGGTCATTATCTCTGTAGCCACATATTATAATCCCTCGCCAAAAGGCGGTGACAGATTAGTCCGTTCCGTGTGCGATACCTGTCCGTCCAGCACGTGTCCGATACAGCAAAAAACGGAGTGCCGTGACAGACTAGTGCTGTTTTTTGCTGTGTCGGACATGTGTTTCCCAGTGAAAACCAATTTTCACGAAAGTGATCGCAGCGCCCCCCTTTCATCTTAATTCATGCTGAGGCATGATGGGACATCACCATGCACCAACATCCAATCAAATTCGACCTCATTAAAATTTGTCTGGACAGGAGGTAAATAACGGCTAGTTCACCTTTAACTGCCACGAGCGCCAACCAACGTCTCATTAATGGACGACTCCAAATTATGTCAACGTCTCTGTTTGGCGTACCATTCAAAATTATTGCTACGTTTGAAAAATATGAACGCCTCTGATAATGCAAATTTTGTTAAAGACTCGAGCGCCACCCAACGTCTCATTAATGAACGACTACGAATCACAGCTGAACGTCTGTGTTTTGTTCAGATCGTCTTCGTTTTGTTAAAGAACGTCTCTGTTTTCTAAAAGCACGTCTCTGATTTTTGAATCTTCATCTATGTTTTGTCAACGTCTACTTTTTGCGGATATAACCGCCCATAGGTTCCGCGATCCTTGCGCTTAGCAAACGTACGCGCATGTCGCAATGGAGGAAGGTAAATACGGCCTTTTTGTTGTTTTTTTCGCCCAGATTTGCGTTCATGCGTTCAGGCCTACATGTATGCGGGTCCTTAATATAATCATCAGCCCTATTTCAAGTCGTCACCTCATGAAAATCAGGTGAATCATACTGAAACACTCGCCCTTTTGGCTTGCCGAATGGATAAAAACGGCGATGCACGTGGCCGAAGATCGCGAAACCAGTCCATTCTTCGCTTGCTTTCTCGCATGTTTTGATGAGTAGAGGGGAAACCAGTGAGTTTTCCTTTCCCAAATTCGTACTTTACTCTTTAACCCTTTCGGGACTAGACGAAGTTGGAAAGTGTAGGGGCCTACATTTCCTGACATGAATCTCTGATGTCTCTACAAAAACGCGCCTAGCTCCCTAAAGCCTAGTTTATACTTCGACGCAGGACCATCGGCGTCCGACGCACGATCAAAATCTGTACGCCGACATAAGCCAACTTCATTATGTTGGCATCCAGATTTTGATCGCGCGTCGGACGCCGATGGTCCTGCGTCGAAGTATAAACTAGGCTTTAAAGCATGGCGCACACGAGCGACTAAAATGGGGGCGACTACCGATGCGACTACTAGGTCGCATGCGATAATTACCTTTGAGGTCGATCAGTGATGTCANCGTCGTCGTATCTGCTTCCGTTCCCGAGATATGGCCATTTTGTCACAACATGTCAGATTTGCACTTTGGAGTCGTCAATCTTGAGCCCGGGACAAAGCTTAAAAAATGCAATTTGACCGAGGTTTCTTCAAACAGAGCAAAACCGCGTGTTCAGAGGGGGGCGGGGGTAGTCTCGCATTAAAAAATATGCAAACACGACGTCGATCGGTCCACTGGTTACGATTCTATGTCCGTTTGAACGTGCAAGGGTGTGTGGTACATGCCAATCTCGCCAAACGGCGAGATCCGTCCCGAAAGGGTTAACAGCACAATTAAGCGCTGCCCTGTTGAAATATTGAAGGAAATCAAGAAAAACGCCACCGTTTGGCAAAGTCCTTCGTTGAAACCAATGAAAACGCCACGACTTCGGCGTTGACAGTCAAAACGGTAAAATGTGCATGTGCGCAATGACTCAAATTTACGAATCTCATGTACAGAATGTCAGTACAAATTCCATTGTCAATTTCTTTGTTTTACACCGGGACTGTATGTGGTTTTCTCTCGCATTTTTTATGTACTCCTTTTTGGATTATATGGACCCGATTATTCATATTCTATTGCTCGGAATTTCCAGTTCGTACAATAACGACTTCTGTCCATTTGACTCCGCTCTGATGAAAGCAGCTGACATGACGCTGGTAATTGTGACGTCACAAAGACCGAACGGCACGATTGGTTCTGTATGCATTTAGAAATGCATTCGAACCGAGTACGGACGGCGAATGATTTAAGGCCTGCACAACCGAGTTGCTTATTGTCGAATATGAAACCTGGATGTACAACACACAAAGTACATTATGTAATCATACACTTACATGCATATAAGTACAAATATAGAAATATGCCAGCAGTGTCGATTACGTCTGTTTGTAAAAACCTTAGGTATCCCGGAATATTGCCTCCTTCATTTTGGAGCCTTGCGGGAAAATCAAAATGCAGGAAAAGTTTCTGATACATGCACATGTACACTCATGGCCAAAAGTAAATGGACAGCAGTACTGTTTATCTTGAATATCTCCAAACGCAGTGGTATAACAATTTTGAATGAAATCATGCAAATAAAAAAGTAGCAAAAACATACCTTTACAAAATTCCTTCTGTCAAATGCGGTTTTCAGCGGATTTTTTCGACGCTGATACCATTAGATAGCCAGGAAACTTTACTACTACATATGTCGGATTCAATTTTCTCCACCCCATTGGTTTGGAGATATTCAAGATAAACTGCTGTCCATTTACTTTTGGCCGTGAGTGTACATGGGGCGACATTTTAAGTCCAAACATCTGTTGGAACAAATCTCGGCCGGGATGGATAGTCTCAGAAATGGAATTAATAAGTTTCTCTGTCTTCAAAAAAGTTAAGAAGCTGGCACAAAGCACAATTGCAAGAAACAAAGTTTTTGGTCCGTTACCTTTTTCTCCTTAAGTGATCAAGAGAAGACGCATCAACAATGGAGTGTAGACCAGGGTCCATATTCATATACATACTTAAGTCAAAGTGTGATACTTATCTTTTGTGTTGAACAAAGGATAAGATCCATTTCATACTTAGACTTCAAGCCCCACAGTATTGAATTTTACGATATTTTCAAAATGTTAGGAGAGAGCACAAAGAGTATAAGTAGTCGGTCTGGTGTGAAAACCGTGTTGAAAACAAAGCAAATCATCCATACGGCTATAGATCGATGGCGTTGATTGCGGACCATGTTTACATGATTTGACCAGGGTAACCTCTTTTTAACGGGCCGCCCTGAATTTATTTCTGGTGGGATGCCTTAACAAAGCACATCAGTGTGTTACCCAGCGCTTCTAGGTCAAAGCGGATGTTAGTTTTTATCTATACCTGGCTGTGTCTTTGCGTGACTGCCGTGGAAACGAAAAATTTGCACTTCTATGTTTACATAAAAACGTGGAATCATCATGACGTCCCTCCGTGACGTTGCATTGGCATGCACGGATGTACAGGCCAACACTACGCTCATTTGTGACGTGACGTCATGACGTCACTCGCTGTGGAAAGCTACGGCCGAATTTCACACGTGGGGAGTTGTTTCATGTGGCAAAACTCGCATATTTTACCGACTCGAAAACAGATTTTCTCTAGAATTTCGTTACTTTCGTAAAATAGGGAATATCTTCTCCCAGATACATGAAAAATAAAAGCGGTTTCTTTACAAATAAGTTTCGAAATAGAGGTCTCTTTTGGTGTTGTCAGTTTTCACCCGAGATGGTCCGCAATCAATGACGTTTATCTATAGCTGTAGAAGAGGCCGATGACTGCCGACAACGTTAAAACTGCGTGCTGAACGCTGTGTTGATGCTGTGACGTTGCGTCATTTCACGGCCAAAGTGGCGGAGATTTTGAGCTGTGACGTCACGTGGGAAACCTCTATTGACGTCCGAAATCAGGAAATCCTTAACGCTCGATACCATTTGGAAGCCATTCGTCGTTTGAACGAGCGTTTCTCTACAGGGTGGGCCAGAGAAAGTGTCCCTCGAACAATAGGGAAACAATGAGGAACACGCATGCCGTTTATCCCGACAGGTCGGCGCTGCGAACGATGTGACCGAACCGACGTCATTGACGTTGTTTTATGTGTTGACGTTGCGTCATGAAAAAATCAGCTGTACATTTTTCTACGGGTAAAAATGAAATAAAGACGTTGCCGTTATCGCCATCCTACCTCTTTATCTTAAGGAAATGAAATGGTCCATGGACCATGTGCTCACTGGGTTGGACATAATAGTCTAATGACAGAGGGAGGTACATATCAGTTATGAGCAATCTGGGTCAAGTCATTCCCAGAAAAGACTTTGATGATTTTTGGGTTATGCCACCTGGCGGCCATATTAGATGTCCGATCGGGCTGCAACTT
>NMRB01003667.1:45500-55961 GCA_002633025.1 Notospermus geniculatus | reverse complement strand
AATTTCAAATGCATTCCCATCGTAGCAGTGGTTTTTGCCTGCAGGGACTTCCCCAGGCGCCTACAAATACTGCAAGAGGAGTGCACCACAACGCGAGTTAAATTGCCTCCGAAAAAACACCTGGCAATGACCATCCATTATCGACTAAAACTAAAATAGACGAGAGATGCATACTAGAGTAAGATTTTTTCAGGTGAAAAACTGTTGACAGGCTGGTTTCAGGCCTCCAAGGGAATACACCATGATTGCCAATTGAATCATCTAAATTGATCAACTGGTACTTGGTCCCACTGGGAATCGCATACACAGGTTTTATTATTGAGCCATCAGGATGGTTTGGAGGAGTTGGTACATATCATGAGTGGAAATCCCTTGCCAAGTTACACAGCAAGTTTTAAAAGCTGCAACTTTGACGCTCTGGGCCCGATTTTCCAATACTTATGTTGGCGCTCATCTTGGCATCATCTTTCTCTTGGTCGTATCTCCTTCAGTTTGGCCCTTGTGATTTCAATAATGCCCGGATGTCGGCTAACATCATCAGTCAGACTTGAACAAGCTAGCAAGTTCAAATACCGGCCTTATTGGCTGCAAGTGAATAGCAAAGGCTGGTTCACCACAAATACTGGTCTTACTGGCTGAACATCACCACAAATGCTGGCCTTATTGGTTGCACGTATCTACAAATCCCGGCCTATTATTACGCCACCAACCACAGGCACATCCTTTCAAAGTACATTTCATCAGAGCCATCTCCGGCAGTGAAAAAAGGGAAGTAGCTAACTCTAGAAGAATGTATGAAAATGTAGTGAATGCTGTGTGTCTCGGAAAATCTTCTTACAAATATGTTGTTTGTCAGGAAAGCACGATCCGTCCTAAAGTACATGATGATCGTCGCAGAGTGTCGTGTCTTCCCGAATGATGGATGAGACATGTAGCTTTGTCGCAGGGAGAGGCCACAGAATGGGAGATCATGTTAACTTCAGTAATATGCAATCAATAGAGGAATATTGGATGCAGAATATACGATCAGCTTCTTTTGTAAGAGATGCCAACACAGGTCATGTTGTACAAGGAACACGCACATAGACATGTTGTGGAATCTATACTGACAGGGCAATTCCCAGTGAGCATGTTCAACAAGAAACAGAAGCATCAGTGTGTCATGAAATTTGTACAGAACACAGCCGTTTCCAGTGAACATGGTTTGTAAGAACAACGCAACAGCATGTCATGAAATTTGTACAGAACATATCAGCAGTCCCCTGTGCACAAGAAACAACACGTCGGCATGTCATGAAATTTTTGCAGAAAACAGCGTCTCCCAGCTAATACTGAACACGACACAGTTCCTTTCATTTCTACTTCAACAGGTCTTGAACAAGCTAGCAAGTTCAAATACCGGCCTTATTGGCTGCAAGTGAATAGCAAAGGCTGGTTCACCACAAATACTGGTCTTACTGGCTGCACATCACCACAAATGCTGGCCTTATTGGTTGCACGAAGCTACAAATCCCGGCCTATTATTACGCCACCAACCACAGGCACATCCTTTCGAAGTACATTTCATCAGAGCCATCTCCGGCAGTGAAAAAAGGGAAGTAGCTAACTCTAGAAGAATGTATGAAAATGTAGTGAATGCTGTGTGTCTCGGCAAATCTTCTTACGAATATGTTGTTCGTCAGGAAAGCACGATCCGTTCTAAAGTACATGATGATCGTCGCAGAGAGTCGTGTCTTCCCGAATGATGGATGAGACATGTAGCTTTGTCGCAAGGAGAGGCCACAGAATGGGAGATCATGTTAACTTCAGTAATATGCAATCAATAGAGGAATATTGGATGCAGAATACACGATCAGCTTCTTTTGTACGAGATGCCAACACAGGTCATGTTGTAGGAACACGCACATAGACATGTTGTGGAATCTATACTGACAGGGCAATTCCCAGTGAGCATGTTCAACAAGAAATAGAAGCATCAGTGTGTCATTAAATTTGAACAGAACACAGCCGTTTCCAGTGAACATGGTTTGTAAGAACAATGCAACTTCATGTCATGAAATTTGTACAGAACATATCAGCAGTCCCCTGTGCACAAGAAACAATGCATTGGCATGTCATGAAATTTTTGCAGAAAACAGCAGCTCCCAGCTAATACTGAACACGACACAGTTCCTTTCATTTCTACTTCAACAGGTGAAAATTAAAATTACAAAAGAATGAAATGAAATCATCTCCACTGAATGGAGATGCCTCGGAGAATGAATCAATTAAAACCTGTTATCATTGTTCGAATGATTAAACAAAACGAGAGATTCCATTGAGGATGCGTTATTGATTCAAATATTGCCACAGGGATCATAAGAGATGCAGATTGCCAAAGTCCTTATCACAAACTCATTGTTGTTGCAGCCTCGAGTAGCCAGAGGGCTGTTACGCTGATTCAGATTCCTTGCATGGATGGTTAGTGACAAGATATCGTAGCCACGAGGATGGGAGTCTTGCCATATGGACATCTTCGCCGGCAGAGATGTTGGTGTCCTTCCTTCATACGGAGAACTTATTGGAATATCATGACATGCCTGCTTGATGTTGCATGTCATTCGGCCCCCGACAAAAATGGTCTTTTTTAAGCACGATACCGGTCGGACAGGAAGAGAGAACAAGAAAATAACGCCACGGGCAGATTTCCAATGATGGATTTCTTGTTCTTTGCCTTCTGCTGATAAGGCAAAATCATCAATCACGGTTTTTTGGCTCTGGACGCATCAGCCAATCCCAAGTTGAAGTATTCTGGTAGATGGTAAAAGAAATGCTACATTTGTAGCATGACTGCCAAAAATGTTAGAGGATGTTCCCTCCACCTGTTGCTACTCCACACACTTGATTCACTCGTTGATGTTGCAGCAGGTTTGGATGCACTCATGTATGGAGGCAGTGTGGCAGAATATGACAAAGAAAGAGAGAGCACAAAAGTCGACACACAAAATGATGATATATAGGAAGTCAACTTCCAAAATTTTGCAAATTTTTGACCCCAACCGGGGTCTTCCTCAGGCACTTTTCAGTATGGAACTCCAGAAAAGTCTGGAGAAAAGTCTTTTCTGGAGTTCCATACTGAAAAGTGCCTGAGGAAGACCCCGGTTGGGGTTGAAAATTTGCGAAATTTTGGAAGTTGACTTCCTAATACATCATCAGAATATGACAAAGGATGTACAACCACGCAAAGAATGAAATGCACAGCACAAGTGTGTGAAGAACTGGCTTCTTTCAAGGCAAAAGAACCACAGACATAATTCAACAAGCCACGTTACATTAATCTTCTTCATCAAAATGACACCATAACTGCCATCCTTACACATTCCAACATCCCTGACTGGTCATCAATTACTAACATACAGATTGCACCCATGTATCATGTTCTTTTGTAACACCTGAGCATATGATGTGTGGGTATCGGTCTGGAAACATCAATTGGACATTGATATTGTTGCTGCTGTGGTCTGCTGATGCTAGCGTCTGATGGTAACAGCCACCTGTTGCTGACATTTTACCTTCGAGTGGAGCAGGGACATTGTTGCGTAGTTATCAAGCACCCGGCCACCCTTCACCAAGAATGGTTTTTACTGGAGGGTAGGGAGAGAGTGCCAAGGCCTACATGTAGCTGCTTCCTCTGGAAGAGGTCCTGAGGAAGGACAAGTGGTGGAGATGGAGATGGATCTGGTGCTCAACTATCGTTTGAAAAACATTTTGGATTCAGCAAATAAAACATGATGAACTGGTCATTGAAAAGCTTTAGTTGTCAATGGGTTTGTTTCAAAAGACTCGTCTATAAACATTCTACAGGTAACTGAGTGTAGCATGTGGGATTAAGTGTAATTCAGCCATCAGGCTGCTAACCTAAGTGGTCTTCTAGGGTAAACGGAACTGCATCAATACTATAACTAAATTATGCACAGGTGGATCTCAATGTCCTCATAAAGTGAACAAAACACACTCCAAATAATCAACTAATTTGTTTGATGTCTGCTTCAGAATTTGTGAGGAGCTTCAGGTTAACTTTTTACACATTTTGAGTGGTTTTTGTTCAGGAAAGTTCATTAATGTTGAATAAGGCTAGTGTTGAGTGATGAGTCTGGTTCCTGATAAATTTGAAACACAGGAATCATATGAAGCTAAATGTGGTTTATCATTTTTACTTGGATTAACACGGGCAGAGCTCTTGGGACAAGCTGTTAAATGTCTTTTGCTTTATTTCAGAAGTCAAGACAACAGTTCCAGCCAATGACAGTTTAGTTTTTCTTCAAAAGCAACCGCGTGCAACAGGACACGTGATTTTTATCACCAAGTGATGATCATCGTGATTGGTCGCCTCATCACCTTGGGGTCGGCAGAAATTGTCAACTTCACAAGCAACAGTTCTCAGTTCAAGCATGTTTGATTTTTGTGCCAGTTGTTGCCTCATATTAAGACACACTTACTTGAGCACAGATCACCAAGAATTCCCCACAACAACCACCTGACAACTTCCATATGATTCACCAATGAACAACCAAAATTACAGACCCTCAAGTCTGAATCCAGATCGGGACTAGCGACTCGTACACAGAGCAGAGCTCAGTCAATAATTCGGTATAAGAGCCCTCGAATCGTTTCATCTCTCAAGATATGAACCCATGAGACGGTGAGATGAGGTCTTATAATAAATAGACAAGTCATCGTGATGAATTTATGGAGGCTATCTGATTGGGATGCGCTGGATCATATTTTCAAGGTCCATCGACCAGCTTAATGGACCATTCTAATAGAGGAGACATCATATTTGGCCAAGGTTGCCCATCTCTGAAGTAGTTCAGAAAGTGTACATAGAAGCCATAGATAGTCAGCAATTGATGATATCAAATAAATTCCACCTTCAACTTTTGACCAAATCTTTAGTTCTAATCTTTAGTTATTTAGTTGTACCTCCGATGTCTACTAACTAACAGCATACAAGCTCTATACCTTTAGGTTGGCTTGAGTGTCAGCAGTAGACAATCACACAAATTCCACCTTCAAGCTTTCCTGCTTATTTTTGGCATACAAGCCCTAATAGCTTTCGCTAGAGTTAGCTCATCAAATTCCACTTCCAGCCTTCACAATAAAATAAAGTTATCCCAAATTTCTTCATTTTGGCATCCAACCTTCATATTTCAGGTCCATGATTCATTTGACAAGTAATCGAACAGAATGAAGGACACAACAAATGGTGATCTCACAGAAAAACGATACAACATTGAAAGAGGGAGCCCAAGGCCCAGAGCAACTTGTAACCAAACAACAATCAATATTCAGAGATGTGAAAACTCTCAGCGAATACTTTCAAAAAACTTTCACACAGTGCTAACACGCTCTGCTACAACGGCAACTCAAGAAGGACGTCTAAGAGGAAAATATTTTGCCAAAGATTTCTTTCAGCGAGACTATAAGTGGTGCTTTATGGCCGAATATACATGAATTTGACGTGTCCATTCGGAGAATCGACTGGAAGGCTATCCTTGTGATGACTCACGAGACACGTTAGGCAAGATATAGCATGTGTGTAGTGCGTCGACGTTTAGAGCGAGCAATAACTTACATCGTAAGGATGCGAGTTAAGAAATTTACATCGACAAGAAAATAACCCACATTTGGAGCTATAAGGAAACGCAGGAAACAAATGCAGTAGAGACCACTAAATTCTGCTACAGGCATGACAAAAAGTGTCCTCCCAACTGCTTCTTGACAAGTGGTCATGATGAATTAGTTCTGAAAGGTCTTAATGACGTCTTTCAGCGAGGTAGGAGGACTGCCAATGGCTATACAGAGCAAAAAGTCACTGATGGAAATGGCACGAAAAAAAGGCCTCACTTGAGAGAGTTATAGGAAGTGATAAGTTGCTTTGAGGTAAAGGAATTTAACATACACTGAAGACTGCGTATGTGTAAGTATGTAACAGGGATAAAGTCAGTAAGAACTGGAGATGTATGCTGTCCTCATGAAATCGTTTTGCTTATGCTGAACCAAAAGACAAGACTGGGAACCTGACGTCCAGAAGATTTCCAACAAGAGCACATGAAGCTAAATTAGCAGTTGTAATCCAGACAGTTCTCAGTGAAGATTTCCAAAAGACGAGCGAAAAACATCAGGGCTGGGTTGCACAAAACTCATGTTAGCGCTAACATCATGTTAAATGACGTAAAATGACAATGGATTTTGACGTCATCTAACATAAATGTTAGCGCTAACACTATGTTAGCGCTAACATGAGTTTTGTGACTGCACCTAATCACAAATACTGGCTTTATATTGACTGCACCTAATCACAAATACTGGCTTTATTGACTGCATCTAATCACAAATACTGGCTTTATTGACTGCACCTCACAAATACCGGCTTTATTGACTGCACCTAATACTGGCCTTATTGGCAGCACGTGCTGGGTCAACAGCACAGCACCCCGCACAGCAAAACCCACACTTGGACTATTTTCAGAGCATGATATCGACTGACATGGCATGGTGTGCTGGAGTTCATCACTGCTCATTCATATTCAAACAACAGCAGACCAGAAACAGGATTATCCATGAGATGTCATGTCATTATATCTGTCCCTGGTGGTTCCGGCTAAATATAATCATACCCCACCAACCACTGGCACGGTTGGCCATAGAATAGAATGAGCAACACTAGAGGGCACTTTACTAGATGACCGATGCTAGGCCATTATTGCGGTGTATGTAGCTGAGGAAAATGCAAAACTTTTTTATTGGATATCAAATAGTGGATACATACATGCCATCTATACCACATCATGCATTTTGGACCACGTACTTTGATACTGAGCAATGTACATGTAAGCTTGATTGCAAACTGATTGCTAATTGGATGGCGCCGATGTCATTTTGGCACGGGATCAACACCACCACATCGACTGAATTTCAAATGCATTCCCATCGTAGCAGTGGTTTTTGCCTGCAGGGACTTCCCCAGGCGCCTACAAATACTGCAAGAGGAGTGCACCACAACACGAGTTAAATTGCCTCCGAAAAAACAACTGGCAATGACCATCCATTATCGACTAAAACTAAAATAGACGAGATGCATACTAGAGTAGATTTTTTCAGGTGAAAAACTGTTGACAGGCTGGTTTCAGGCCTCCAAGGGAATACACCATGATTGCCAATTGAATCATCTAAATTGATCAACTGGTACTTGGTCCCACAGGGAATTGCATACACAGGTTTTATTATTGAGCCATCAGGATGGTTTGGAGGAGCTGGTACATATCATGAGTGGAAATCCCTTGCCAAGTTACACAGCAAGTTTTAAAAGCTGCAACTTTGACGCTCTGGGCCCCAATTTTCCAATACTGATGTTGGTGCTCATCTTGGCATCATCTTTCTCTTGGTCGTATCTCCTTCAGTTTGGCCCTTGTGATTTCAATAATGCCCGGATGTCGGCTAACATCATCAGTCAGACTTGAACAAGCTAGCAAGTTCAAATACCGGCCTTATTGGCTGCAAGTGAACAGCAAAGGCTGGTTCACCACAAATACTGGTCTTACTGGCTGAACATCACCACAAATGCTGGCCTTATTGGTTGCACGTATCTACAAATCCCGGCCTATTATTACGCCACCAACCACAGGCACATCCTTTCAAAGTACATTTCATCAGAGCCATCTCCGGCAGTGAAAAAAGGGAAGTAGCTAACTCTAGAAGAATGTATGAAAATGTAGTGAATGCTGTGTGTCTCGGAAAATCTTCTTACAAATATGTTGTTTGTCAGGAAAGCACGATCCGTTCTAAAGTACATGATGATCGTCGCAGAGTGTTGTGTCTTCCCGAATGATGGATGAGACATGTAGCTTTGTCGCAGGGAGAGGCCAGAGAATGGGAGATCATGTTAACTTCAGTAATATGCAATCAATAGAGGAATATTGGATGCAGAATACACGATCAGCTTCTTTGGTAGGAGATGCCAACACAGGTCATGTTGTACAAGGAACACGCACATAGACATGTTGTGGAATCTTTTCTGACATGGCAATTCCCAGGGAGCATGTTCAACAAGAAACAGAAGCATGAGTGTGTCATGAAATTTGTACAGAACAAGGCCGTTTCCAGTGAACATGGTTTGTAAGAACAAAGCAACATCATGTCATGAAATTTGTACAGAACATATCAGCAGTCCCCTGTGCACAAGAAACAACACGTCGGCATGTCATGAAATTTTTGCAGAAAACAGCGTCTCCCAGCTAATACTGAACACGACACAGTTCCTTTCATTTCTACTTCAACAGGTGAAAATTAAAATTACAAAAGAATGAAATGAAATCATCTCCACTGAATGGAGATGCCTCAGAGAATGAATCAATTAAAACCTGTTATCATTGTTCGAATGATTAAACAAAACGAGAGATTCCATTGAGGATGCGTTATTGATTCAAATATTGCCACAGGGATCATAAGAGATGCAGATTGCCAAAGTCCTTATCACAAACTCATTGTTGTTGCAGCCTCGAGTAGCCAGAGGACTGTTACGCTGATTCAGATTCCTTGCATGGATGGTTAGTGACAAGATATCGTAGCCACGAGGATGGGAGTCATGCCATATGGACATCTTCGCCGGCAGAGATTCTGAGATGTTGTTGTCCTTCCTTCATACGGAGAACTTATTGGAATATCATGACATGCCTGCTTGATGTCGCATGTCATTCGGCCCCCGACAAAAATGGTCTTTTTTAAGCACGATACCAGTCGGACAGGAAGAGAGAACAAGAAAATAACGCCGCGGGCAGATTTCCAATGATGGATTTCTTGTTCCTTGCCTTTCTGCTGATAAGGCAAAATCATCAATCACGGTTTTTTGGCTCTGGATGCATCATCCTCTCCCAAGTTGAAGTATTTGGCAGACGGTAAAAGAAATGCTACATTTGTACATGTAGCACGACTGCCAAAAACGTTAAGAGGATCTTCCCTCCACCTGTTGATACTCCACACACTTGATGCATTCGTCGTTGCAGCAGGTTTGGATGCACTCTATGGAGACAGTGCAGCAGAATATGACAAAGGATGTACAACCACGTGCAGAAAACGAAATGCACAGCACAAGTGTATGAAGAACTGGCTTCTTTCGAGGCAAAAGAGCCACAGACATACTACATAATTCAACAAGCCACGTTACATTAATCTTCTTCATCAAAATGACACCATAACTGCCATCCTTACATATTCCAATATCCCTGACTGGTCATCAATTACTAACATACAGGTTGCACCCATGTATCATGTTCTTTTGTAACACCTGAGCATATGATGTGTGGGTATCGGTCTGGAAACATCAATTCGACATTGATATTGTTGCTGCTGTGGTCTGCTGATGCTAGCGGCTGATGGTAACAGCCACCTGTTGCTGGCATTTTACCTTCGAGTGGAGCAGGGACACTGTTGCGTAGTTATCAAGCACCCGGCCACCCTCCACCAAGAATGGTTTTTACTGGAGGGTAGGGAGAGAGTGCCAAGGCCTAGCTGCTTCCTCTGGAAGAGGCCCTGAGGAAGGACAAGTGGTGGAGATGGAGATGGATCCGGTGCTCAACTATCCTTTGAAAAACATTTTGGATTCAGCAAATAAAACATGATGAACTGGTCATTGAAAAGCTTTAGTTGTCAATGGGTTCATTTCAAAAGATTCTATAAACATTCTACAGGTAACTGAGTGTAGCATGTGGGATTAAGTGTAATTCAGCCATCAGGCTGCTAACCTAAGTGGTCTTCTAGGGTAAACGGAACTGCATCAATACTATAATGCTGCAACTAAATTATGCACAGGTGGATCTCAATGTCCTCATAAAGTGAACAAAACACACTCCAAATAATCAACTAATTCGTTTGATGTCTGCTTCAGAATTTGTGAGGAGCTTCAGGTTAACTTTTTACACCATTTGAGTGGTTTTTGTTCAGGAAAGTTCATTAATGTTGAATAAGGCTAATGTTGAGTGATGAGTCTGGTTCCTGATAAATTTGAAACAAAGGAATCATATGAAACTAAATGTGGTTTATCACTTTTGCTTGGATTAACACAGGCAGAGCTCTTGGGACAAGCTGTTAAATGTCTTTTGCTTTATTTCAGAAGTCAAGACAACAGTTCCAGCCAATGAGAGTTTAGTTTTTCTTCAAAAGCAACCGCGTGCAACAGGACACGTGATTTTCATCACCAAGTGATGACCATCGCAATTGGTCGTCTCGTCAGCTTGGGGTAGGCAGCAATAGGAGCAGTCAGCCGCGCATATTGCTAACAGATGGCAGCACAGTCTTAGCGGACCAAATGTACAGCAAATCTATTATGATCGCTGCTCGATCGATAATGACTGGGTCCGCTAGATGCATTGAATTGGGCCCTAGTGACACCTAGTGGTCAACTCGCTGACAGCTCCTATTGAC
>NMRB01003667.1:28067-44109 GCA_002633025.1 Notospermus geniculatus | reverse complement strand
GCATGTCATTCGGCCCCCGACAAAAATGGTCTTTTTTAAGCACGATACCAGTCGGACAGGAAGAGAGAACAAGAAAATAACGCCGCGGGCAGATTTCCAATGATGGATTTCTTGTTCCTTGCCTTTCTGCTGATAAGGCAAAATCATCAATCACGGTTTTTTGGCTCTGGATGCATCATCCTCTCCCAAGTTGAAGTATTTGGCAGACGGTAAAAGAAATGCTACATTTGTACATGTAGCACGACTGCCAAAAACGTTAAGAGGATCTTCCCTCCACCTGTTGATACTCCACACACTTGATGCATTCGTCGTTGCAGCAGGTTTGGATGCACTCTATGGAGACAGTGCAGCAGAATATGACAAAGGATGTACAACCACGTGCAGAAAACGAAATGCACAGCACAAGTGTATGAAGAACTGGCTTCTTTCGAGGCAAAAGAGCCACAGACATACTACATAATTCAACAAGCCACGTTACATTAATCTTCTTCATCAAAATGACACCATAACTGCCATCCTTACATATTCCAATATCCCTGACTGGTCATCAATTACTAACATACAGATTGCACCCATGTATCATGTTCTTTTGTAACACCTGAGCATATGATGTGTGGGTATCGGTCTGGAAACATCAATTCGACATTGATATTGTTGCTGCTGTGGTCTGCTGATGCTAGCGTCTGATGGTAACAGCCACCTGTTGCTGGCATTTTACCTTCGAGTGGAGCAGGGACATTGTTGCGTAGTTATCAAGCACCCGGCCACCCTCCACCAAGAATGGTTTTTACTGGAGGGTAGGGAGAGAGTGCCAAGGCCTAGCTGCTTCCTCTGGAAGAGGTCCTGAGGAAGGACAAGTGGTGGAGATGGAGATGGATCCGGTGCTCAACTATCCTTTGAAAAACATTTTGGATTCAGCAAATAAAACATGATGAACTGGTCATTGAAAAGCTTTAGTTGTCAATGGGTTCATTTCAAAAGACTCTACAGGTAATTGAGTGTAGCATGTGGGATTAAGTGTAATTCAGCCATCAGGCTGCTAACCCTAAGTGGTCTTCTAGGGTAAACGGAACTGCATCAATACTGTAATGCTGCAACTAAATTATGCACAGGTGGATCTCAATGTCCTCATAAAGTGAACAAAACACACTCCAAATAATCAACTAATTCGTTTGATGTCTGCTTCAGAATTTGTGAGGAGCTTCGGGTTAACTTTTTACACAATTTGAGTGGTTTTTGTTCAGGAAAGTTCATTAATGTTGAATAAGGCTAGTGTTGAGGGACGAGTCTGGTTGCCTGATAAATTTGAAACACAGGAATCATATGAAGCTAAATGTGGTTTATCACTTTTGCTTGGATTAACACAGGCAGAGCTCTTGGGACAAGCTGTTAAATGCCTTTTGCTTTATTTCAGAAGTCAAGACAACAGTTCCAGCCAATGACAGTTTAGTTTTTCTTCAACTAAAGCAACCGTGCAACAGGACATGGGATTTTTATCACCAAGTGATGATCATCGTGATTGGTCGCCTCATCAACTTGGGGTTGACTTCACAAGCAACAGTTCTCAGTTCAAGCATGTTTGATTTTTGTGCCAGTTGTTGCCTCATATTAAGACACACTTTCTTCATATTATGAGCACAGATCACCAAGAATTCGTGACTACAACCACCTGACAGCTTCCATATGATTCACCAATGAACGACCAAAAGTACAGCCCTCAAGTCAGAATCCAGACCGGGACTAGCGATCCACACACAGAGCAGAGCTCAGTCAATAATTCGGTATAAGAGCCCTCGAATCGTTTCATCTCTCAAGATATGAACCCATGAGACGGAGAGATGAGGTCTTATAATAAATAGACGAGTCATCGTGATGAATTTATCGAGGCTATCTGATTGGGATGCGCTGGATCATATTTTCAAGGTCCATCGACCAGCTTAATGGACCATTCTAATAGAGGAGACATCATATTTGGCCAAGGTTGCCCATCTGTGGAGTAGTTCAGAAAGTAGAAGCCATAGCTAGGGTCAGCAGAAGAGCATTGATGATATCAAATAAATTCCACCTTCAACTTTTGACCAAATCTTTAGTTCTAATCTTTAGTTATTAAGTTGTACCTCCGATGTCTACTAACTAACAGCATACAAGCTCTATACCTTTAGGTTGGCTTGAGTGTCAGCAGTAGACAATCACACAAATTCCACTTTCAAGCTTTCCTGCTTATTTTTGGCATACAAGCCCTAATAGCTTTCGTTAGAGTTAGCTCATCAAATTCCACTTCCAGCCTTCACAATAAAATAAAGTTATCCCAAATTTCTTCATTTTGGCATCCAACCTTCATATTTCAGGACCACAATTCATTTGACAATCAATCGAATGGAAGGAATTGGCCATAACAAGGACACAACAAATGGTGATCTCACAGGAAAACGACATTGAGCGAGGGATAACTTGTACCAAACAACAACCAATATTCAGAGATGTGAAAACTCTCAGCGAATACTTTCAAAAAACTTTCACACAGTGCTAAGACGCTCTGCTACAACTGCAACCCAAGAAGGACGTCTAAGAGGAAAATATTTTGCCAATGATTTCTTTCAGCGAGACCATAAGTGGTGCTTTGTGGCCGAATATACATGAATTTGACGTGTCCATTCCAAGAATCGACTGGAAGGCCATCCTTGTGATGACTCACGAGACACGTTAGGCAAGATATAGCATGTGTGTAGTGCGTCGACGTTTGGAGCGAGCAATAGCTTACACCATGAGGATGTGAGGTAAGAAATTTACACCGACAAGAAAATAACCCACATTTGGAACTATAAGGAAACGCAGGAAACAAATGCAGCAGAGACCACTAAATTCTGCTACAGGCATGACAAAAAGTGTCCTCCCAACTGCTTCTTGACAAGTGGTCATGATGAATTAGTTCTGAAAGGTCTTAATGACGTCTTTCAGCGAGGTAAGAGGACTGCCAATGGCTATACAGAGCAAAAAGTCACTGATGGAAATGGCATGAAAAAAAGGCCTCACTTGAGAGAGTTATAGGAAGTGATAAGTTGCTTTGAGGTGGAGGAATTCGACATACACCAAAGACTACGTATGTGCGAGTATGAAACAGGGATAAAGTTGGAAAGAATTGGAGATGACTGCTGTCCTCAGACGAAATTGTTTTGCTTATGCTGAACCAAAACTGACGTCCAGAAGATTTCCAACAAGAGCACATGAAGCTAAATTAGCAGTTGTAATCCAGACAGTTCTCGGTGAAGATTTCCAAAAGACGAGCGAAAAACATCAGGTGATAATCCAGCTGGCTCTGGATATAAACGCATCAGCTTATACTGAAATAGCTACAATGGATTTCCAGAAATATCAATATCAGACAATTTTTTGTTGTATCCAGAAGATAGTCAATAACCACTCCCTGTTACAACGCACTAGTGTTTCATCCACTTGTCTAATGTTGACCAACATTATTCTGTAGAGGATGAAACTGTATTAATGTGCTGATTTGTCTGGAGATGACTTTCAGTGAAGTACCGAGTGAACCTCTTCTCACAATACTATGAGAAATCAGACAAGAACAAGGCCACAGTAGTCTTTAGAAACAGAGGTCGGTTTACTTGAGAAATAGCAGCTGCCCAGAAGAACCACACTGCCAGCATCTGAAGTAAAGTTATCTAACAAATAAAAGAATCATGACATGCAACGAAGATTTATTCACACACTGGAAACATACAAAACATTCGAAACAAACCTCAGTTTTTGCTGTTAAACAACACTCAATGCACACATGTACGTGAAGGGAACCAATGCCAGTCGCCAGAAGTGTTTCTTGCACCGTCAAATAAGCGGTGCGCAATTCGCAAGTTCTGTCAATATTTTGACAGTTCCAGCCCTGTCATTTCCTATTACTCCGTTTACTTTTTGATGAAGGACGCAGCGAAATGAACGTTTTACAAATATTTGTTCACGGCCAGCTCTCAGTCTGACGGAGATATTTCAGTTTGGAACATCAAGTGGTTTTCAAATGTTTGAATTTGGCACAAGACCTTGGCCATGAATACAGAACATGTGGGGAGGGAAAAACTAGATTTGATGAGGAGACATGCTGGTGAAGAACAAATTTTGTTGCTGAACATCAAGAGGAGAGAGATGGTCCATTTCCTTTGATAACTACGATGGAAGGCTTCATTGGTTCTTGCCATAAATACATGTACTTTTTGCAGGAACCAAACCATGAGTGTCAGAATGGTGCAGTGCATGGAAACAAACACCTGCCATTGCTGAGGTTCAAATCTCCTCTAAGCACCAGATTTACCTAAGCAGCAACATGTCATCAGCTTTTCTCAACCTCTGAATTGAGAGCAAGGCCAAGGTTCACTTCACAAGTGAGCCACGTCCTTGAAAGAGTCGACAATATTGACCATGGTTCCAGGTCCTAATTACAAGTCTCACTCCGTCACAACAATCAGTTTGCGTTCGATGGACCGTCATCTCGGCACAATTGTCACCAATCACCGGCGTAGAGCATGACAAGGAGTAATTGACAATTATGGAGGCGGTTAAGGGAATTGTATTCTGATCATTAGCGAGGTGGCTGAAGGGGCTGATGGTGGTATTACACAGTAATCATTTGGGTTAATCAGTATGCCACGTTGCTTTGGCTACCTTCCATCACGGACCAACAGTTTCTTTCAGAAAGATTCCATTCTTTCCTACTGTCTGGTGACTCTTGCACACTGGTTGCCATTTACCATTTCCAGGAAAAGAATGCTTCAGTCTCGATAAAAGCAGCACGAAATGTCATTTGTAGAAAGAAGTCTTTTGTTTCCCAACAGCTGACGAGACTGTTGCTTTTCATCATGCTTGATACGATGCCACAGAAACTCACGAAAATACAAAGGAATTCATGTAAATACAAAGGAATTCATGTAAACACAAAGGAATTCACACAGATTTTACAGCAAATCATGTGCTCAACCAGCAGAAGGCAGGGCAGACAAGGGAGCTGAAGAAGAGGGGAAGGGGACTTGACCCTCCTTTCAATGGTAAATGCATTAGCGTACATGAGAAAAGGACAGGACATTTTCAACCTCTCAGAAAAAAGGGCATAAAACACTGAAATTACGAAATGCACATCAAACGTCTTTGATTAATTACCAACAACATTGTGTCAGAATTCATCTTGTGTTCATCCCTCACACAATTCCCCAAACAGTCTGTAACTCGTTTCCAACCATTAAAAGGATTACTTTGGAGAATTTTTGTAAAACGGAATCTCAACCGACAATTTGAATCATCTTCCTCAGAGCACATTTATCAAAATCACAATTAACAGGTTGGCAGACGTTGTCTCAGACGACCAGCGGGACATGGTGTTATTTCCGAATGACAGACGGTGTTCAGTCATGGCCGCCATGGTCAGACAGTAACGAGAAGCCAGCTCTGCAGGCTGTCGTCTGGTGTGATTTCTGTCAATGAATACTCCCAGGGAATCTAGCCTTTATGACACGACCCAGGCAATTTACCGCAACGTAGACACCTACGCTTGCCATTTGTGTGATAATATTCCTGTTCCTCACAACATGTAATAGGCCAGGAGACACGTAGGATATTTGTGTGGTATGAACTGTACTGACATCACACCGACACTTGACTTCATGTGATATATCAGTCCAAAGCCTAACACCAAACTGTAACCAGGCACTCTGCAGGTCAGACCAATTAAACTTGGTGTTATGCCATTCCAAAGTCTCACACCAAGTTTCATCCAGGGATTATGCAAGTGAGACCTAAACCTCTTATGCCATTCCAAAGCATTACACTAAACTTTACCATGGCATTATGCAAGTCAGATCACTGAAGTTGCTGTTATGCCATTCCAAAGCCTACCAACCAAACCTCATCCACCAGGCATTATGCAAGTCAGATAGTTGGTGTTATGCCATTCCAAAGCTTTATACCAAGCTTTTTATAATGCTTGAATGAAGCTTTGTGTAAAGCTTTGGAATGGCATAACAGTAACTTCAATGGTCTGACTTGCATAATGCCAGGGTAAAGCTAAATTCAACTGGTGCATAACATTAATATTAGTCAGACTTGCATTTCTCAAAGATATGCCACCATTCAGCAGAGTATTCTGTCTCTCCTGCACCATCTTGTATCAGGAGTCTCCAGCCTAGAAAAAGAACTGGAACCTGCTATCACCAGTGAATGTAATCTGGGATTATGACAGAACTTGTCCAGGGAAACAAGTAAAAAGAGCTGTGATGTAAATGTCAGGCAGAGAATGTCAAGCTGTGATCTAGTTACTCACTGTCTTACTGACTGCCAAAGGCTGAACGTGTTTGCCTGCAGATGGGTTCAACTGTATCAGAACAAGGCCAGTTTTGAAAGAGAAGCCAGTCAGATATTGGAAAACATCAAGACTCTTTTGCAGGGCCCTGTACAAAACTGAGGTATAGGCATTTACTAGGCTTGATTCATAGCACTGATTTTCCATGCATGTTTCTCAAAACAGACTAGGCCTACCAGCTGGTCAGCCTCACAAACCAAGAGCAAGATGCTGCTGCCTTGAAGTCAAGCTGTTCATGAACTAGACATCACGAATAACTTCAACTTTAGTTTAGGGAGTAAGAGGTATCCTACGGCGGTACCAATGATTGGACAGTCTCCCTAGTTTCTACTTAAGAAACAACATAGCTACATCTAATTTCCCATAAGAACATTTAAGACCATACCTTCACGAAGGCCCTGACGTATCTGTAGACATGCATCCCGCCTCACAAAAAAATTCGTATTCCAAAAAAGAATCGGTGTTGTGTTTGGTCTGTTCTATCCAACTCCAGCCATCATCCACAGCGAAAAACTACAGACGCATCACATGTCCATAGCGTTCCATTACATAGATATCAAATATAAATCTACCACAATACAACATGATACACCCATCATTCTTTGGACGTTTCGGAAAATTGATCCAAAACCAATTTCTTAGCTTAAGCCAGAGAAGATGAAGTGACTCGCTAATTATCGTAGAGTTGAGAAGGAGATGACCAGATATGAATGAAAATTTGTCAATAGTGGCACAGTCTGGCTAATTTCGGCGATGGATATTGAACGGTCTGTTGCGTCATTAGACCAGTCGTGTCAATAAACTGTGATATCGAAATCCATTAGGGAATGATGGGGTCTAATGTCATCAAATATTGTGACCACAGGAGCAACTGGAACGCAATAATGAAATAGAAACCCAGAAGTTTGTGAATTGTGACCACAAAAGTATATCATGATCAATATAAGGTCTTGAGTTGTTCCAATGTCCAAGTCAGTGATCATCTCCAAAAATGCCTAGAGACTCAATTAGAAAGACCAGATCTTTTTCCTGGCTGTAGAAAGACCAGTTCCTTTTCCTGACTAATTAGAAAGACCAGATCCTTTTCCTGACAGATTAGAAGAACGGAAGTTCCTTTTCCAGACTGATTGCAAAGATTACATCACTTTCTTGACTTTAAACTGCAAAGACCTACATGTAGCTCCTTTTCCAGATAACATATTAAGAAGACCATGTAGATCCTTTTCCTGACTGACTAGAAAGACCAGTTCCTTTTCCTGACTGATTAGAAAGACCACATTCCTTTTCCTGATTGATTAGAAAGACTAGATCCTTTATCAGACTTATCAGAAAGACCAGGTCCTTTTCCAGATTGTTAAGTAAGACCAGATCTTTTTCCAGACTGAAGAGAAAGACCTAGCTCCTTTTCCAGACTGATTAGCAAGACCATAGCCTTTTCCTGACTGATTAGGAAGTAACTGCATAATGTTTATACCAGTCTTATGTACCTGTGTTTGCAACTGCAGGAGAACCAATAACATAATTCACATTTGTAGCAATAAATAGCAAAAGCAAGCTCTTTTTTTGAGAGAATAAGATTGATGTTGTTTAATTATTTATAATGGTGCAGTTATTTCCCTAATGATGATCAGTTATTGTGCAAATTAATCCTGAAATCTGGCATTATCTGCATCGGAATTACCCAATTATCCGTCGTTAGGATGAAAAACGTTCGAGAGAATCGCAAAATCAGTCAATAATCCATCAGTTTTCTCCAGCAGCAGCAGCTAAAGTACAAACCAGTAACCGAATACCTCTAATTCCTGCCAGAACTCACAGTAAAGTGTCCACGGCAGAATTCTAGCAGGCAATACCAGTCAGACTAAAACAGGTTAGGACAGGTTATTATGGAAATGGAGACCCCAGGAGATGTAACCGTGCCACTTGATTTCGAACAATTTGTCTCCAGCAATCTTGTCAGTGATGCTCGCTTGGTTTTTTCCACGGTGTCAGTTCCTTGTCTTCAAGCTCCCAATCAGTACGAATCATACGCACGAGTGGTTCCAGTTTAAGAACGAAAACTCAAGGAATTGTTGAGACATGGTTCGGATACAAAGATCTGGCCTCACTTCATGATTTTGTTCATGTACCAACTGTCTCAAGAAACCCTGTGCAGGCCCTCAGTCAACTTCTCAAAGGCGTCACTCAGGTGACACTGGGCCAGAACACACATGAGGAAACAGAACTAACTCTGAATGGTCCCTTCTCTTAGACATAAACTGGACCTCCAATGGATTTGCCTTGATTATTGGTCCAACATCACATAGGCTCATCAGCAAGGTAGCGATGTGAGAGTTGCAATGGTTCTTTGTCCAAATGGGAGCAGGACATCATATATCATGACTGCATGTGCTTTGTAACAGCTATGTTGTGTTGGGTGTGATACAATGCTCACTCAGGGCCAGCTCCGAACTCTGTTCATCTGTCTGCACTACACCGTTGTAGTCACTTTTCTGTTCTAACAAGATCAACCTGTTGAAGGTGGACAGCTGATGGAAAAGAAGCTGATGTGGGAAATCGACTCCTCATTAGCACAAGATGTGTCTTCTGAGATCACACCAAACTGAAATCCTATATCCATGGTCTTTAACTGAGTGGGAGCGAGAAACCTTCGGGGCAGAAATGCTTCTTTCGTCATGGATCCTTTGGATGAGGAGGGGAAAGTTGACACAGAAGTCATTCACAAGTGTCAGTTATATGGGGTGGGTGTTTGAGGAGGTCCAATTAGGAGGTTTTTGGGCAGTTGGGGATTGTTTGTAGAATGACAAGAACAAGGCTTTGGATCTTTAGTGGTTACTTGATGGACAGAATCTATACAAAACAGCCTGGAGGGTACTTGGCTATTACCCATTAGGCTCTGGTCTTTCTTCTTCATCAAAAGAATAACTTGAGGACTTGTAAAACTGGACCAGAATATTTAACATCACGCTGCAAAAATGAAAGGATACCCGATCATGGAAAGCAGAAGATGTTTGTTGACGGAATTGGTAAGTTTATGGATTAACTTTCTTCTCTTCCTTGATGAAATGAACAGAATTCAGTGAATACATTGAAACATCGCAGGTCGAGGAAATTTTGCAGATTACCACTTTAAGGCTGGCTATCAAAGATTCATCAAATTAGCAAGTCAAGTGTTCACTGGGATGGGGAATTAGTGGCCGAAATGGCAGAAGTTAAATACTGAAGACAGGCTAATTTGTCTTGCCAAATTGCCTCAAGCATTTTCTTTTGGCCGCACGGCTACGTACAGAAGGCATCACCATGGCTCAATTCTTTCCAAGCTCCAATCCCCGCTGGACAAACAGGTTGTCTGGGGAACCTCATCGGTATTCAGAAGATAACACAGTTTCCTACAGAACATGCACTAAATGAGCCACATTCACAACCCTGGGAGGATGCCCTGTATTGACTTACTGCCACAAAGTGATTTTTTACACCTTGTTTGGCGCACATGGAGGGAACAAATCCAATATACTTCTGTCGGCAACATCATAGGAAAGAGCAGAACTCGTGGAAAATGACTGACCAAAAGATTTTCTGATCATCAACACTCACCAAGCTGAGGTTCAGAAAAATTTCAACAGAAGCAAGGAAATAATTGCTTGGCCTTGCCGTCAGCTAGTTTATTAGTTGATCAAGCATTCTGTTTTGTATTAATATAATAACTTGTACCAATTGATGAATCATCCCAGAAGGAAACATCAGCCACAAGTTGACGCCTTTTGGACTAAGTAATGATGTCACCTCATGAATAAACAAGACTTTAGAGAAGCTGAAGAAAATATCAAGTTTTGAAGTGGAAACTTATCATGCAGTTGGTGTCACTGATTTTATTGAAGTGGAAACTAGTGTAATTTGTGTCACTTATTTCAGTGTGGTGGAAACTTGTACAATTTGAGCTACAGATTCATCCTCTAATAATGATATGGCCAAAATTGGCTCGTGCTTCTTCAGTTCTGCACAACACCAACAAGAAAGTTAACCATACAATAAGAACCATTCGAAGAAGAAAACTGACAAACAACAACCGAGATGGAGGCGATTTGTGAAGGAGCAGAAAATGCTGTTTCAAAAAAACACGCCATGACATCATTTTCTGAAACGTTTATTGGTAATGACACATCGCATAAAAATCCTGTGTACATACGACAGAAAATCTGGTGAAATTTAATAACATCTCCCTTCTCGTATGTTCTATTTTTTTGTTATTGAAACTGCGCTCGAACGTCGTGCGATATATTAGGATTCGACACTTCTCCATGAATGTTATGAGACACATTATTCATCCAGGGCAATCAAATATCACGAATCGCTTGCAGTTATTTCAGATGAGATTTTATAGAAAGCAATCACGGCTTTGGAAAATGATTGTACTGTTTTGTAGAGAATGCCTCAGATGGAAGAATTTATTTCAACTTTCACAAGACGATTGATTGCATTGAAGGAAAGGCTGTTATCTGATTGGAGGAAACTTTATGTGTTTTTAATTTCAAGACATAATTCACGATCATGAAGAAATCTGCAAGACACAAGTCAATGTACTTATGTACTTCAGTGAAAGGCAAGCGAATGTAGAGACAACATGGGCAGAGTGTGCAGTAGTCTCGCTTGGCCAGACGCTACGGGCTCACCCCTTCGGTAAATCACACTCCGCGTCTGGCTCTTTTAAAGGTTAACAGTCGTGAAGACCGCGTGGTGGCAGCACGGGTCCTTGGGCTTTCCCAACCTCGTTTGCTTTCTGACAATATGGCGAGTGGTCCAAGGTTGTCTGAGCGAACTATACCCCTGGGGACGAGGTTGGGTTTTTCCTGGAAGTAATTTCTGCGGGAATTATGAGTGAGAAAGCGTGGTGATTGGCTGGAGCCCAGTGGAGTGCCATCTAGTGGTGTTACCGGCTTTTGAGCCCCAAAAGTGCCAGTGTGTAGGAGACCGGGACGTCGGATACACACTGGGGTCGAGTGTAAGTGTGCAGTGGAAGCATCTAACACCTGACACATCTGAGATCCCCAGATTGATTCCTGGTCAGCCTTGGTACTCATGTGGTAGAAAGGGCAACTCCCTTTCATGACATAGTTTCCTCCAGGGGTTCTGGTTTTCTTCTACATTATGTACGAAATCACCCAATATCTATAAAGAGCCAGGTTCAAGCTCACACCTCTTGACTCAAAATTTTAAGAGTGTACTGTAGAACATTTTTTTCGAATCAAAACGCCTCTGGATATCCGCATCTGTCGAGAAATAAAATCGCACACATGCTGTTAATATCCTTCACTCTCATCAGTTCAGGAAGTAATATGATACTCTCCAGCTTCCAACAATTATAGCAGCAATATTACCCAGGCTCCCAACGATATAGCGCCTTTTCTAAATATATACTCAGGCGGTGTTGATGGTCTCGTATGACCAGTGCTGGAATATGATACGCATACATGGGTCACATGTACAGGATGTAATAGCCTTGGATGGATTCCCTTGGGTAGCTTTGAAGTTTGAGAGCCAGGATCAGTGGTTGTGAGGAATCCTGAGGTAATCATGGATTCTAAGCGCTCGCTCCTTCAAGTCCCTCAGCACAAATGTTTGGAACACCACCACCGACCGTCCACGTCCTTTGATAAACCCAACCGTGTTTGTACCCTGGTGGTTTTCTTCCGATACATCAATGAGTATTTGATGGTCACCTAAAAGTTCTATCACAAATCTACATCCTACTTAGGGAAGAAGCGAGGAAATTAAAACCACTACTCCCCTGAAATGGCCGACTTGTACTTTGGATTAATTCATCTCTGAGTGTTGAGAGGCTGGTCATGTATATCTGATTACTAGACTCCCACCGCCCGTGATCAATAAGGACATAACCAATTGCATGACTGGACTTCTTCTAGCAATTATCGACCATTTTTAACTGGTGAAAGTCCTATTAAACCCGAGATGAATTAGTGGGTCACGCCTAATTGAGTGTCTTCGGCTAAGGGGTTCATCCATTAGACCTGAATTAACATCTTGGATGGAGTTGAGGTGACGACTCCGTGAAATCTCGGTGTTTGGTTTGAAATGGAGGCTGGAGGATCAGGGGTGGCCGCATAGAAACTCCGCTAGCGCTAGCGAAGCCCATCTGCCGATAGTGCTGTACATTTTCCCATGCATTTTAACACTGATAGGCTGTCGAAGCACTAGCGGAGTTTCTATGCGGCCACCCCTGATCACTCCACTTAGGACAAGAGACACACAGCATTAATACCTGCCATCACTTTCTGCATAAACAACTGCTTAAAGCAGATCAGCCACAACCAATCTCTTGTGTGGTTGGTAATGTAGAAGGAAACCAGTCTCCCCAGAGAAAACATACTGTGGTGAGGAGAGCAATCACCCGTGCTCATACAAAGCCACAGGCATGACTGGGGGTTGAACCCTCAACATTAGTCGTGTTGGTTCAGGTACAGATGTTACCCCAGCACCACCCAGTCAGTGAGACGATTTCACTGACATGAATTTGTCTGTCTGCTGCCCGCTTTAAGAAGACGTTGTGAAGAGAAATATGTGGAGGCAAGGATTAGCCCGATTCCCTCTTGTCCCATTGTATTTGACATTCTGCTCTGGTAGACTACACACACATACATATATCGGGATAAAACACGATTTATGAGAGTTTGCACCACATTAGGCGAAAATATCGCGGTAGTGTAATTATTGGTTCAGCCATAGCTTGTCTCTCGAATGTTTTGTAACGCGACCCATGTGGCTTACCACATCAATAAACACCAGTATGTATTTTCCGTTCGTTAACCAAAAGAACAAGGGAAGCATTACCAGCAGGAAAGAATAGCAAACAGTGGTAATGAAGATTTGAAAGTGGGAAAAAGTCAAACAGCAACTTTATTTGCTGTGTGAAATGGATTCCCGGGAAATCGTTTGAAATAATTAACAGAGGAGTTGGAACAACTTGGATACTGTTATTGAACAACTCGGACACTGTTATTGTTGAATCACTTGAATAACAGAGGGACTGGAATGGGTTGGACATTGTTATTGTTGAATCACTTCAGTATAGATGAATTGGAACAACTTGGACATTGGTGAATCACTTGAATAACAAAGGAATTGGAACACCTTGGACATTGTTATTGGTGAATTACTTGAATACAATGTAACAGAGGAATTGGAACAACTTGGACATTGTTATTGGTGAATCACTTGAATAACAGAGGAATTGGAACAACTTGGACATTGTTATTGGTGAATCACTTGAATAACAGAGGAATTGGAACAACTTGGACATTGTTATTGGTGAATCACTTGAATAACAGAGGAATTGGAACAACTTGGACATTGTTATTGGTGAATCACTTGAATAACAGAGGAATTGGAACAACTTGGACATTGTTATTGGTGAATCACTTGAATAACAGAGGAATTGGAACAACTTGGACATTGTTATTGGTGAATCACTTGAATAACAGAGGAATTGGAACAACTTGGACATTGTTATTGGTGAATCACTTGAATAACAGAGGAATTGGAACAACTTGGACATTGTTATTGGTGAATCACTTGAATAACAGAGGAATTGGAACAACTTGGACACCGTCATTGAACGACTTGGACATTGTTATTGTTGAATCATTTGAATAAAAGAGGAATTGGAACAACTTCGACACTGTTATTGTAAAATCACCTGAATAAATAACAGAGGAATTGGAACAACTTGGACACTGTTATTGTTGAAGCACTTGAATAACAGAGGAATTGGAACAACTTGGACATTGTTATTGTTGAATCACTTGAATAACAGAGATATAGGATTGGCTTGGACATGCTATTGTTGAAATCCTTTGAATAACAGAGAAATTGGAATAACTTGGACATTGTTATGTTGAATCATTTGAATAACAGAGGAATTATAATGGCTTGAATATTGTTATTGTTGAAATCCTTTGAATAACAGAGGAATTAGAACAACTTGGACATTGTTATTGCTGAATCATTTGAATAATAGAGTAATTAGAATAACTTGGACATCGTTTTGCTGAAATCCTCTGAAAGAAGCCAGAAATGACATCAACGTCATGGTTATCTCTCTCATATTGGCCTTTATTTTTTTGTCCTGAGAGACCGCCAATACTCAGCTGCCTGACATCAAAGAGGAAAGAAATATCAGCTTTCCACCCCACACAAGGATTTAAAAGCAGCTAATTGGCCAGGTTCTCGATCATCTTATGATGACAAGGACAGGACCTCCAGACACAGAGGCATTAGCCAAATGTATTTGATCCGGAAACCGGCAATTAGGACTAACAGACCAATAATGGTAAAGTGAGGGACAGGGATAAAAGTGCTTTGATGTTGGGTGTCGAGTTCGGTCAGGGAATTGTGGTGACATGTCAGTTCACTTGGTCGTGATGTCTTTTTCTGACAATGTTGTTTTTTTTTGCCCCACGCAGGCTCCCAGAACACGCAGAGAGCGAGATCAGTCCAAGAAGGCTAATCCTTCTTTGCTGTGCGTGGCAAAGAAAAGTCCAAGACTTCCTTTGATGCAGATCAAATTGAGACACAGTTTTAGAGCCTGGACTTCTTTGAAGTTGATGCTGGTAATGCTACTTTGGTAGGAAATGTGGCCCTGCGTGGTGCATAATGCAAGAAGACCTCCAAGGGAGGATAGAGGTGAAGTCACTTGACAGAGTGTCAGATACCAGTACCCCTCTTTTCAGGGAGAAGTGGGTAACGTGAAACGGGTCAAAATAACATATACCACACTCAAAACTTTTTAAATTCCAATTTTCAAACCTCTTCACCACTCGACACGTGGTTTAGGATCGACGAATGGGTTTGTGGCACATTAATGCACAAAGTGTCAATAACAGGAGGTGGATTTTCATTGATTTAGTACGACGACCCAATGTTTCTGAATACTGACTACTTGAACCTGCTCGATCCAGGGATCGGCTTTCACAGCAAGGCAGAGTTTAATTGGAAATTATAGAAAGTATCTTGAGTGAAGGAGGATGAATCACAGGGTACTAATGGTGCTGGATGATCCTATTGATTGGCTGGTTCGTCACACAGTGATGGAAACATCAGCACCTGTCATCTAAGTTCTGGGTTGATCCCTGGAGGACGCAGACCCAAGTTGGACACACTCTTCAGATAAACAGGGGGATTCCCTTTGACGGCAGAGATCTGTGGACCTCCTTCTGCTGTTTTCTTCTGCTATACTTTAATTAACCCAATATTGCCTGTGGAACTAAAAATTCGGTGTTTGGGTCTTGGTTCTCAATTCACTGAGTATCTTAGAATCTCACATTTGACTAGTAATAGACAAATAGGTCCAATAGAAAGGTTGTGTCCAAACTAAAAATTTACTAAATGTACTTCGCTATGGAAATTTGCATTGTGTGTAATGTCATGTTGTGCATTTGAGTATGACACTGCATTTACATGTAAGTATGCGACGCGGTGGTTGCACGATGTCATGACCTGCTCATAATGAAACCCTTTATCATTAAGACAACTTTTCATTTAAAAAATAATTTTATCACCAGAATCCATTTCTGCCTAGGTTCACGAAATCATAACTTACAGGAAATTAACAAGGGAGGTTAATATGACAGATCACGTAATCTGAGCATGAATATGACAGAATGATGGATA
>NMRB01003667.1:0-23019 GCA_002633025.1 Notospermus geniculatus | reverse complement strand
ACAAATGTTTGGAACACCACCACCGACCGTCCACGTCCTTTGATAAACCCAACCGTGTTTGTACCCTGGTGGTTTTCTTCCGATACATCAATGAGTATTTGATGGTCAGCTAAAAGTTCTATCACAAATCTACATCCTACTTTGGGAAGAAGTGAGGAAATTAAAACCACTACTCCCTTGAAATGGCCGACTTGTACTTTGGATTAATTCATCTCTGAGTGTTGAGAGGCTGGTCATGTATATCTCATTACTAGACTCCCACCGCCCCGTGATCAATAAGGACATAACCAATTGCATGACTGGACTTCTTCTAAGCAATTATCGACCATTTTTAACTGGTGAAAGTCCTATTAAACCCGAGATGAATTAGTGGGTCACGCCTAATTGAGTCTCTTCGGGTAAGGAGTTCATCCATTAGACCTGCATTAACATCTTGGATAGAGTTGAGGTGATGACTCCGTGAAATCTCGGTGTTTGGTTTGAAATGGAGGCTGGAGGATCAGGGGTGGCCGCATAGAAACTCCGCTAGCGCTAGCGGAGCCCATCTGCCGATAGTGCTGTACATTTTCCCATGCATTTTAACACCGATAGGCTGTCGAAGCACTAGCGGAGTTTCTATGCGGCCACCCCTGATCACTCCGCTTAGGACAAGAGACACACAGCATTAATACCTGCCATCACTTTCTGCATAAACAACTGCTTAAAGCAGGTCAGCCACAACCAATCTCTTGTGTGGTTGGTAATATAGGAGGAAACCAGTCTCCCCAGAGAAAACATACTATGGTGAGGAGCAATCGCCCTTGCTCATACAAAGCCACAGGCATGACTGGGGGTTGAACCCTCAACATTAGTCGTGTTGGTTCAGGTACAGATGTTACCCCAGCACCACCCAGTCAGTGAGATGATTTCACCGACATGAATTTGTCTGTCTGCTACCCGCTTTAAGAAGACATTGTGAAGAGAAATATGTGGAGGCGAGGATTAGCCCGATTCCCTCTTGTACGATTGTATTTGACATTCTGCTCTGGTAGACTACACACACATACATATATCGGGATAAAACACGATTTATGAGAGTTTGCACCACATTAGGCGAAAATATCGCGGTAGTGTAATTATTGGTTCAGCCATAGCTTGTCTCTCGAATGTTTTGTAACGCGACCCATGTGGCTTACCACATCAATAAATACCAGTATGTATTTTCCGTTCGTTAACCAAAAGAACAAGGGAAGCATTACCAGCAGGAAAGAATAGCAAACAGTGGTAATGAAGATTTGAAAGTGGGAAAAAGCCAAATAGCAACTTTATTTGCTGTGTGAAATGGATTCCCGGGAAATCGTTTGAAATAATTAACAGAGGAGTTGGAACAACTTGGATACTGTTATTGAACAACTCGGACACTGTTATTGTTGAATCACTTGAATAACAGAGGAACTGGAATGGGTTGGACATTGTTATTGTTGAATCACTTCAGTATAGATGAATTGGAACAACTTGGACATTGTTATTGTTGAATCACTTGAATAACAGAGGAATTGGAACAACTTGGACATTGTTATTGGTGAATCATTTGAGTAACAGATGAACTGAAACAACCTGGACATTGTTATTGCTGAATCACTTGAATAACAGAGGAATTGGAACAACTTGGACATTGTTATTGGTGAATCACTTGAATAACAGAGGAATTGGAACAACTTGGACACCGTCATTGAACAACATGGACATTGTTATTGCCAAATCACTTGAATAACAGAGGTAGAACAACTTGGACATTGCTATTGTTGAATCACTTGAATAACAGAGGAATGGAACAACTTGGACATTGTGATTGTTGAATCATTTGAATAACAGAGGAATTGGAACAGTTCGGATATTGTTGTTGTTGAAATCCTTTGAATAACAGAGGAATTGGGAATTGGCTTGGATGTTATTGTTGTAATCCTTTGACTAACAGAGGGGTTGGAATGGCTTTGACATTGTTATTGTTGAAATCCATTGAATAAGAGAGGAATTAAAACAACTTGAACATTGTTATTGCTGAACTACTTGAACAGTAGAGGAATCAGACCAACTTGGGTGATTGTGAGTGCTGAATCACTTGAATAATAGAGGAATTAGAACAACTTGGACATTGTTTAATTACTGAATCATTTGAATAACAGAGGAATTGGCATAATTGGACATTGTTATTGTTTAATCACTTGAATAATAGAGGAATTAGAACAACTTGTACACTGTTATTGGTGAATCACTTGAATAATAGAGGAATTAGAACAACTTGTACACTGTTATTGGTGAATCACTTGAATAATAGAGGAATTAGAACAACTTGGACACTGTTATTGGTGAATCACTTGAATAATAGAGGAATTAGAACAACTTGGACACTGTTATTGGCGAATCACTTGAATAACAGAGGAATTAGAACAACTTGGACATTGTTATTGCTGAAATCCTCTGAAAGAAGCGAGAAATGACGTCAACGTCATGGTTATCTCTCTCATATTGGCCTTTATTTTTTTGTCCTGAGAGACCGCCAATACTCAGCTGCCCGACATCAAAGAAGCAAGAAATATCAGCTTTCCACCCCACACAAGGATTTAAAAGCAGCTAATTGGCCAGGTTCTCGATCATCTTATGATGACAAGGACAGGACCTCCAGACACAGAGGCATTAGCCAAATGTATTTGATCCGGAAACCGGCAATTAGGACTAACAGACCAATAATGGTAAAGGGAGGGACAAGGATAAAAGTGCTTTGATGTTGGGTGTCGAGTTCGGTGAGGGAATTGTGGTGACATGTCAGTTCGCTTGGTCGTGATGTCTTTTTCTGACAATGTTGGGCTTTTTGCCCCACGCAGGCTCCCAGAACACGCAGAGAGCGAGATCAGTCCAAGAAGGCTAATCCTTCTTTGCTGTGCTTGGCAAAGAAAAGTCCAAGATTTCCTTTGATACAGGCATCGAACAGGACTCAAAATGGGACAATTATGCAGATCAAATTGAGACTCAGTTTTAGAGCTTGGACTTCTTTGAAGTTGATGCTGGTAATGCTACTTTGGTAGGAAATGTGGCCCTGCCTGGTGCATAATGCAAGAAGACCTCCAAGGGAGGATAGAGGTGAAGTCACTTGACAGATTGTCGTACCCCTTTTTTCAGGGCAAAGTGGGTAATGTGAAACGGATCAAGATAACCTATACCACACTCAAAACTTTTTAAATTCCAATTTTCAAACCTCTTCTCCACTCGACACATGGTTTAGAATCGACAAATGGGTTTGTGGCACATTAATGCACAAAGTGTCAATAACATGAGGTGGATTTTCATTGATTTACATGTAGTACGACGACCCAATGTTTCTGAATACTGACTACTTGAACCTGCTCGATCCAGGGATCGGCTTTCACAGCAAGGCAGAGTTTAATTGGAAATTATAGAAAGTATCTTGAGTGAAGGAGGATGAATCACAGGGTACTAATGGTGCTGATGATCCTATTGATTGGCTGGTTCGTCACAGTGATGGGAACATCAGCACCTGTCATCTAAGTTCTGGGGTTGATCCCTGGTGGACGCAGTCCCAAGTTGGACCCACTCTTCAGATAAACAGGGGGATTCCCTTTGACGGCAGAGATCTGTGGACCTCCTTCTGCTGTTTCCTTCTACTATACTGTAATTAACCCAATATTGCCTGTGGAACTAAAAATTCGGTGTTTGGGTCTTGGTTCTCAATTCACTGAGTATCTTAGAATCTCACATTTGACTAGTAATAGACAAATAGGTCCAATAGAAAGGTTGTGTCCAAACTAAAAATTTACTAAATGTACTTCGCTATGGAAATTTGCATTGTGTGTGATGTCATGTTGTGCATTTGAGTATGACACTGCATTTACATGTAAGTATGCGACGCCGTGGTTGCACGATGTCATGACCTGCTCATAATGAAACCCTTTATCATTAAGACAACTTTTCATTTAAAAAATAATTTTATCACCAGAATCCATTTCTGCCTAGGTTCACGAAATCATAACTTACAGGAAATTAACAAGGGAGGTTAATATGACAGATCACGTAATCTGAGCATGAATATGACAGAATGATGGATACGTGGCAACAGATAGCATCTAATTGTAGTTGGCGTGGTTGAAAATGAATCATGCCCCAGGGGAAAGAAATGCTGCAGTAAAAATCAATTCGGCAGTTGCAATTTCGCACCACTTTGGACAGCAATTTTGCCTACAGCCTCGAGATATAATAAGAATTTAGCCTACATCATGCATGTGATGTTTTGCTTGCACACCTAACTGGAGTCCTGGAGACCACAGCTTCAATTCAGCACTTTCAATTTGGCACCACTTTGGGCACTATAGTTTCACCCACAGCCTCATAATTTTTTAGACTTCGACACGGAAGTGGAAATTTCAGTTGGTTTCATTCTGAAGTATACAGCAAGTTGCTAGCTACCTGACAGCTAAACTCCTAGCTACATGTTAGCAGTAACTGAATATGCCAATATTCTACTTGAAAAACTTCTAGGAACCAATATTCAACGGACTACCTGACATCCTGAACTCCATGTTATGTATAAAATTCACACAATATTCCACAGAATATAAACTTATTGGAAAACATTCACAAGTATTTGAGCATATATCCACAAACAGCCAACATGTCCTTCTTGAGTGTTGTGCAAACCTGAGCGGAATGAAGCCAGCATCAACGAGTTCACATTTTATATACACCCACAGCGCCGGAGCACATGGTCCCTAGTAATCCGACAACAGTCAGAACATCGCTTGTCTATTCTTGTCAAATCCGCAAGTCGGCACAACAAATCCAACATCCGTCGCCACCGTGACATGCACTCATGAATCGCAGCATCAACTCTTCGTGTCGTTAATCCATCCAATCTTCACCAGGCAATTAAATCCACCAATCGCGGCCACCGAAAGCCATAACATTGTCTGCTATAGGTAGCCTCACCAGCTCCACGCAGCCTCTGCCTACATAGACGCTGTCATGTATTGTGACTCATATAACCGTCAGCCTGAGCAGGCGTTTTTGTTGCGACGACAGTATTGATCAGAAGATACTGGCGTTTTAATTCTACCTTGGTTACCATACTGCCAATGGCACATGTATTCCAATATCGTAATATATGCCGATCTCATTAATGCTACATGTGATCATGCAAGAAATTTGCTGTTTCGGGTGATTTCATTATTGTTGACGTCAGGTATCAAGGTAATGAAGGACGTCTGGCGGGAATGATGCCAATATCATGAATGAAATGTGACCGCCTCTGTCATATGTCAGGTCCAGGACAGTTTGGTGTGCGCAAACAGCAAGTTCTGATCTGACGAGGACCTACAGAAAATACCACGGACTCAAAAATCCTCGCCACAACCTACAGGAAAACAGAATCTGATGCCCAAGGATGATGCCATGCAGAATGTACTAACGTGTAACTGACTGAATCAAAATGCACCAGAAGTGAGAAGGAGAATCTTCAATGACAAACAGAAGGAAGGCCTGAACAATGAAGACAGTCGAATCCAAAAGGGCTTTTTGCCATATTCTCCTATGGCCTACCGGAGGCTTGTGCACTTTGTGCAACTGTCTCACATCTGAGAGAATGTCGGCCATACTAAAGCCTGCCCCACACTGGAGCTATCTGCTGAGCAAAAAGTCATTCAAGACCGTTTGCTCAGCAGACAGCTCGTGCGTGTGCATATTTTCGGTGAGTTTTTAGGTAGAAAACTCACCGAAAAATACGCGCACACACGAGCTGTCAGCTGAGCAAACGGTCTCGAATGACTTTTTGCTCAGGAGATAGCTCCGTGTGCAGCAGGCTTTCGCAGCACAGTCTGAGACACAAAACATAGGCGTGGTCATTCCAGCAGTATCGTCTCATTCTATACACTACAGTGACCATCACAGTGCACTGATGCACTGTCCCTCTTCCTTCATTATCACCACCATTGATTCAATACCGGGCGATAATTATGATTAATGACCACGTTTGATCCTCATCAAATTTCAATCTCTTTCACCTAAGCTTCCTGCAATTGAAACTTATATCACTGGTTATTACGGCAGTGTGATTATTACAATGGTACGGCTTACCAAAGAGCAGCAGAGAATTAATGGTGACGGTTATGACAAGTTGCCTTTTGACAACCTGTGTTAATCATGATGAACTCCGTGAATTCTGATAGTTAGGAATCGTGGAGTGGTGGAGAATTCGGGCCCTTTTCATGCAGATGCTGCCTTTTTTACATAATGTAGGAGGAAACTGGAGCCCCTGAGAAAACCCACAATGTCAAGGAGAGACCGCCTTCAGGGGCAGATCAAGATTTGGGAAAAGAGGGGGGGCCTGTGCTAGGAACATTGAAATTTGCACCCTGTTCCAGAATTTCGCGGTCGATTTTACAGATTTGTTGGCAAAAGGGGACGCACGCCTGGTGCACCCCCTCTGGATCCGCGCATGGCCTTGACTATTATGGAGCCACTGGAATGACTGGAAGATTGAACCTGTGACCTCATTGGTGACAAGTGCGGTTGTTTCTACTGCCCCACCATGACAGCCCTTTATCTCATGCAAATGCTTTGCTTCTCTGAGTCAAATCGCGAACACAGATGTCTACCGCTCTGACAGTCCGTAGTTAATTCAAAACCTGTACAGACATCTTCTTTATATGTCATAAAATGACTCTATTGCTTTGTTACAGCCTTTAGATTACCGGCAGGTTTCTCCCGATTCCAGATGACAAACGCACCAAAAGAAGCCAGCCAGGGGATCTGCAGCATCACAATGCTCCATTATCTGATGTCATTAGGACAGAAGATACATTCATAATCCAGATCAGCATCCCTAAGAAGAAGCAACAGGATGCAGTATAATGGTTACATTGTGTGTTGTTCAAGTTATCTGTTAATAGCGTCTTAGTTCATACGCAGATATACAGCAGAATGTCACTGTAGGTAAGTAAATGTTTTTTTGAAATAGTGAATCGAAAGGGAGTGGCACATGCAGTCCATTTTAGGGCAGAAAACAGCAGGTTCCCAGAGAAATGCTGCACTCTCAGAGACAGCCGCCCTTTCCATTGCATGAAGACCAGGACTGACAAGGGATCACACCAAAGCCTCAGAGGAGACAGGCCCTGATGTGTCCACCGCCCCACCCTGACAGCCCAGCCCAACCCATCAAACCATTACCATGGCTAAAAGTCCAAACTTTACCAACTTATAATGGTTATTCTTAATTTAACAACTCCTACTGCCTTGTGACCAGCGATGTCATTTCCTAATGGTTCACCGATGTCATACTTGAAATCCATCAGCACTTTATAGTCAATTATAAGTATGTGCCAGACGAGGGCTTGTCATTTTAATAATGGATTTACCATTAGAGATGTATTAAAATAATCTGTATTAGGACCTCATATTGAGGATTATGCCTTAATGATATTTTATGACAAGACAGAACCCTAAAATATAAGTTATTGGTTTCTTCAGGAGTGGAAGTTGGTGTAACCAATTTGAAATTCATGATGCAGATATTGGGCTGGGGCTCACCACATGACTAGACTCTCAATCCTATTACTTGGCTCACACTCTACCTGGGATACATTAACCAGGGCAGTGTCGAGCTTAGGGAATGGCAGATCTGCCCAAAGAACCCCAGAGATGAGATTCTGAGAATTTGAATATTCATGGGCTAGAAATTGACAAGAGGGCAAAAACACGAAAAACACATACCAGTAAACGAATTGACGCACCCAACGGACACCCGACTGGTCTCAGGACAACTCCAAACTGAATAATGAATGGCAAAAGGAACCAACAGCTGAGGTCAACAGACAGCTACTCTCGCTGTTTGTCTGACTTGCTATGTGAAAGCTTCAACCAACACAAGTGACAATAGCTTTTATGAGATGACCGTGTCCACGGTCGTCAACCTGAACTGTACAAGCACAGCCTTCCTTCCATATGTAGGCTACTGGAATCATTGTGTCTTCAGAGAAAGCCATCTGAGGCTTCAAAGCTTTTCTCCCAAATGACCGGAAGCTGGACAGTCTTATCTTTTCCTGCAAGTCAATTGTAAATTCGCTCTGGAAAATCTCCAAGTCTACCAACATAAAGAAGCTACAGGAATACTGAAGTCTGTCTCAAAGAATCATCTGTTCACACAAAGCAATAGGAAGATGAATTTCAAGAATATGAGGTAGAGGAAGGAATCTTTTGACATGATCAAAGAAAGCAATGAAGTAGGAAGGACAAGACCATTAAGCCACTTGGTGAAATCCCGTCTACACTGATGGTCTATATTCATCAACTCCACCTACATCAACAACAGTTTCAGGTTGCCATCAGGGAATATGGCTGGCTCTTTCAGACGACAACACCACCAGGAAATTATTCCCGGCTCATGATGCTTTTGTATTCTGGTTACCAGCCACTCAGGAAGTTGGGAGCTGTGACACGGGGGCTGGCGGTAGAAGCTCGTTTCTTGATGGCGTTATAATGTCAGAAATGGCTGAACATTGGGCCATCGCTGCTTCTTTCAGACATTCGCGGTCATTTATCAGAAAATAACAAGCCCACATTGTTTGAATGTAGAGGAAATTGCGTTAACCCTGTGAAATTTAAAACTAACCACGGCAAATTGACTCCCATTGTGAAGAAATTGAAGCGAAACACATTTTTCCTGTCTCGTTGGAGGTGGGAGTCCATTTTTTTCATCTTCAGCCTGGTTCCAAAACTCACTCTAGACAAAACACTGGAGGCAAATGCTGCGGCAAGGATCTCCGACCCACAGATCAGTGTTAATTACGCTGAAGATGAACAAGTTATTTCACTTAGGAACTGCACCAGGAAGTCCCTTGGGTCAACATTTAGATCTCTGACTGATTAAACAGAGAAGCCCGACTCAAATAACAATCGTTGGTTTTGTTCGGAAAACAAATGCAGTGGTTTGTAGTCCAACTCATTAGAGGAAAACGACTTTATTTGCCAAACAACTGATGTGATTGTTTACAAACTTTCTTCTTGGTTGGTTCCATCAAGGCCTAGGTCACTTCCCCCTTCGAACTACATGTACATGTACGCTCCCTTTGCGCGAGAGTAGGAGTGATAGGAATGCTTGTCAGGGCAAGATGGGTTGGTTCTGGCCAGAATTCCTGGTGGACAGGTCAGCAGGATGTGTTCAGCTGTTTGCTGGCCACCTCCACATTCAGTTGGCTTGGGCTCCTAGTCTCCTCAGATGTTGTTGAGACGGCAGTGCCCTGATCCGACACAGTTGATTGAAATCCTCCCTTTTCCATTCAGCTCGTTGGTACAGCCTTTCCTTTGGAACAAGGATAATCAGAGCACTAATCACAGTAATTGACCAACGTTGACAAGGACGATACGGCCCGTATCTCCGCAAACCTCCCCTTCTTTCTCACTACATGTCATAATCACTTCTCAGGCGTACTCAGCCACAGAATCAATAGGATTGTTGCCAACCACCCCCGGTTGCTGCAGCTGAATCAACTGGTGTTATCCATGTGGAAGCTTATGGAATCAATATGGACTGCAGGTTTGATCTCCATGATTGACAGCGCATAAGTAAGCCAAGTCAGACACTTGTTGGAGTTCTGTCAACACCAGCTCCAAGGTCACAGCAACATCCAAATCAACAAATGCTTGGGTAAACAACAGACATTTGCAGTGAAAATGTGATCTTCGACAAAGAAGGAACAAAGTTGGTGAAGAGTGGCTTTTTCTCCACATGGACTTCCGGGGCGGATTCAGAATCACGGGAAAGAGGGGGCACAGCCAGCGCACATCATGGAAAACCTTGGTCAAATTTTAACATCTTTGCAAAATTTCGAAATTTTCCGGTCAATTTTAAAGATTTTCCACAAAATAGAGGGGGCACGGGCCAGGTGTGGCCCACCTTGGATCCGCGCCTGGACTTTGTTGCCAAGTTCTACCCATTGCCCCTCGATGGCCATCCTGGCCTACCACCATCCACCTCGAAATGGCCTCCAACGGTCCACTCTGTCCAGAGCCTTCCCCATCCTACTTTAAAGCGATGTAGTCGCGAGAGTTGAAAATGAAATCTCGTTCAGCTATCGCGACCCGCGATAGCTCCCCATTGCTCGCGGGATTCTTGAAACTGATCTCAATGTAATTTCTAGCATCTTTGAATCATCAAATTACGGTTTTATATACACTAAAACGTTCAAGAAAAATCTTTCATTAATATTATTTCAATGAATTGGGGCGAAATAAATGTTTATCGCCGGGAAAATTTTAAAATCTCACGGGGATTCCCCATGGGATTTCCCCGAGGAACTATCGATGTGCAGTAACTGCAGGGCTCGCGTACATCGCTTTAAGATGTACATGTAACCACACTGTGTCTTTGGAAGACGACGCACCATCTGAAAGTGTTGGTGGATTCTGGAGGTAGGTTATTGTCATTTCTGAGAAAATAGCTGAAATTCTGAGGATTCTACAGACATATGATTTACCAAGGCCCTAAAGACTTTGGCAGTATGTCTATCAGAAGTTGTTGGCACATCATCAACGACAAACAAGGCTGCACTGCAATGAAATTGCTAAGTTAAAAGTACATATTTCCTTGCGGGAAGCACCCTTAGAAATTTTGAGCATTATGGTTTGGTCTGTGACATTTCAAATTCCAAAACTGGTGTCTAGACTTCACTCTTGGAGACTCTGATGAGCGATGTAACGGCTTAGCAACAACTAATGGCCTGTTGTCGCTATACTTGGCGGGAATGTTTAGAATGGTTATGGATTTGGTTACCAACAACCATCGTAGCATGTAGCCTAATAGCATAAGTATTTCAATATATTAATGGTAATAACTTGTTCTGTGTCGCCAATAGAAAACAGCAGACAAATTCAAGCCTCACTTCCACTAAGGCCGGTTTAAACATTGCTTCTGAACAAAGCTTTTTGTGGGTTCAAGTTTGTGATCGTCATGTATAAACCAGCCCGTACAGCATGATTTTCAGAGGCATCTTGTTCCTTCCATCTTGGAGATACAACAGGCCAAGAGCCACTGACACTGCAACTGTGCAGTCTTTGGACTATTATAATACCTGCAGAATCCACGCAACAAGCTTTTGGAAACCGCTAGATTGACATGGGCCCCCTTAAAGGAAGGCATTTCGGAAGCTAAGAGGGTTGCCAAATGTGCCACGATGGCCTGGCTCTAGTGTGCACTAGTTGAACAAAGTGACCATTGGACAAATCCCATGGGATCACTCTTGGCCGACGGAGATTGATTGCAATGGCTTGATTGCTTTCGTACATTGGGGGTATTGCTTGATCAGTTTGTCATAGGACAAGAGGTGATTTCAGGCCAGAGGGAATGAAATCACAGATTTGGCATGCACAAGGAAACGAAAGTTGTTCCTCCACATGATGGTTTTCTTGTACGAGTTGGCTCTCAATGGGCAAATCAACATTGTTAGTTTCCGCAGGACTTGTGCTAAGACCAATGACAGAAGGACTCCCTAAAGGTCCCACAGGTCGACATTGCCTCCTAAAGCAACTCGCCGCAACTAGCTTTCCGCCGATGGAAGCAACTCGGAGTGACTGATCAGTTGCCGATTTTGTCGACCTGAGCGTGCTTGTGTCTCCGAGCAACTGCCGGATGCATCATGAGCATGCTGTTCGAGGTATAACTGCCAGTTGCTCCTAGTTCCTCTCAATCGCTGAAACGTCGACCTGCGCGTGGTAGTTTTTTTATCTGCGACAGATCCGTCGAGTTGCTTCAAGACGCAATGTCGACCTGTAGGCACCCTTAGTTTTCCATGGTTGAGTCGTCCATAGACAGCCAACTTGTGTGAGAATTGTGGAGTGGTGCCTTAGCCCTGCAGAAGTCAAGGAGAGTTGCCCTCCTTCTGCACAAGGAGACGTTCAACCTACAAACTCAGAGGTGACAGGACCTGATCCCGAGAGGCGTTACTGTGACTTTGCCTCAATGGATTATCATCCAGACATTACACTATGATCATGCCTTGTGCCATCTTTACGTATTCCACTCACCCTCTCATCTGTTGTAATCAGCAAGTGGCTCATCATTCTGGCAGCCATCAGACCACATCACCTACCATTTTATGACATATATTTAGTTAGTATTCATGTTGGATACGACTTTAATGGCCATGCACTCCACCTCAACAAATGAGATTGAAGTCAAACATCATCACCATTGTGGTTCTCATGTGGGCCCTCAAATCCCCGAAACCTGTCTTCCTTACTCGGAGAATACATTTTTCATCTGGTGATCGTTCGTCTACAATCTATTTATACTCTTAGGTTGTCTTGCCAAGCGACATCATTTCCAATTTGAACAAAGTACAACTTCAACGACAGGTGCTGAAGCCTTTGTATGTATTTTCAGTTTGTTGATGAAGTGAGAATGACGAGCAACGAGCCATAATTTGCACCAATAGGATGCATCCCGCCAAAAATTTATAAGGCTCGCTTATGAATTTTTGATCCCGCCCAATGACATCCACGTCAGGGTGTGAACCAAGCCGAAAATTCATGAAGAATGTATGAAGTGCTAGAATTTTATGACACACTACGGGCTGTGTGCATCAGCCCAGGACGCAAAACTGTTCACGGCTGGACACAGGTTTATCCGAATGGTGCTATTCGGTTGAGAGATGTCGAGACATGCCATAAAACTTCTTTAATGTTCTGCAAATGGATTAATGAGGTGATGTACGAAAGCCTGGTCATCCCGGTAATGGCAGGGTTAGTCCTCAGAGAGCTATTTGACAAGATCTACACATTTGTAACACGTCATGAAATAAATCTTGGACGAATCTTGATAGCACATAGAGGAATGCTTGTTTCATTGTGTGTTGGTTTTCATTTATGGGTTTATGGTAATGGTATCATATGGCAAATAAACCTAATTGCGGATTATGGTAAATTACATTGATGTAATTGCTGTCAAAAAGGTTTAGGTATTATTGATGACGCATGAGGACAAAATGACGGATAGTTGGCCTTCTGACGGGGCGATCGCTGCGAAATTGTCACTGTGGCGCCGTGAACTATGACATAGGCTACTGGCTGGCGTAACGCCTCGCTTAGGTACAGCATCGTAACGCCTCGCTCAGGTACAGCATCGTAACGCCTCGCTTAGGTACAGCATCGTAACGCCTCGCTTAGGTACAGCATCGTAACGCCTCGCTTAGGTACAGCATCGTAACGCCTCGCTTAGGTACAGCATCAAACTAGTTTTTGCGATGAGAAAAACAAGCTTTGAAAGTCCTGCTGACACACAAGTCACTGTCATTACGCTCCCACGAAAACTGCCAAAGCTTGTGATGAGTTTTACAAAAACAAGTTAAGTGGCAACCGTCAACAGACCCATTCTACCCAATAACGGTTACCACATACTGGTTTTTCACTGCCGGTTACCAATATAACCACAGATATGATTGTGCCTCCCACCGACCTGCTTCCCTTGGCAATTACGCAAACAAGCTTTCTGCCGTCTTCCGTCTTCTTGCTATTAGTCGCCCGCAAAGTGAGTTTCTTCCCGCAGTACAGGGTTCAGCAACCGGCGGGCGTGCAAGGCCAAGACCTGGATGAGCCGAGTGATTTTGCCAATCATGTAAGTTAGATTCATACACTACGACATAGGTTGTAACCATACATGATCAAAGGGCCGCCATTAGGAATTCGTAGACAGAATGGATGTCTGTAAATTGATTTTCCTTCCTGTCAATCAAGCTGTTCCTATTGAAGTTGGGCAGGGATGGTGCTACCCACTCGCCAAATCGACACTGGCTATTTCACCTGTGATTTGGCTAAAACTTCAACCACTTGGCTAAAATTTTCAACACTGAAAATCCATTAGAATGGAAAATTTGGCTAAGACTTGACAGAAGCTACATCTCTGATTGGGCGTCACCGTCCAAGATGGCTGAAGGCACTGCTCTACAGTAGTGTCCTCTCCTGATATTTGGCTCTCAATGGGCAACTCAACCATAGAAAGCTATGGGCAGTCATTAATATCATTAGTCTCAGCGTAAGTTGTAAGGAAACCAACACCGGTGAATCGCCCATTGCGAGCCAACTTGCAGGTGAAAACTCTCAGGTTCAGTGCCCTCTAAAAGTACACTTGTAACACACTGAGGTTTTAGGTTGAAATGCCTCAGCCAGGAGGACATGAGCACGAAATGTACACATATAACAGGATGACATTTTAATTCCATTATGAAAGCTAATGGATAAGCAACCTGATCATCAACTGCAAACCTATCGCCCCAGTTCAATTCTCGGCTGCACTGAGTACAGCAACAATGGTAAGCGTGATTGCAAACTACATCATCGAGAACACCTTGATGGAAAAAAATCCACCCGTTCTATATCAGTATCTCATATTACCAGTTATTAGAATTGGCAGGCTAGGCCACGAAAGAGTATGATGACACTACCTAGGGACATTCCAGTACTTTTGGTGGAGAAAGTTTGAAGGGGAAAACTACAAGCTGTTTTAGATTGGTTAAGGTTTTAAGGTTTTAGGTTTGGGGAGATAGACCCGTCCCCAGATGACCTGACGACAGGAATTCTGGCCCGAACCAACCACTTTGAAGACAAAGCTGTTGAAAACGGCAGAGGATCTCCAGCAGACGGCAAGTTTTCTTGAACGACAAGATTGATGCTTATACCGAGCGCGGAAGAAGCTGGTTGCAAGTACCATTAGAACAGATGATATGGTATCAGTTAGTGAAAGTGGAGGTAAGACGGATGCTGGAATCCCGAGAGATAACGTAATGACAGTGGTGGGTGAAGCCTTCTCAGCATCCTTCCTGGGTTCGTTGATGGTCTCAGCTAACCCACCTGGAAACACAAATTTGCCACTTTTTGCCAGGAAAATGGTCTCCGGGGAACTGCTGACGAGAATTCTAACCAAACACTCTGGGAAATTGAAGAAGCCAAAAAAATACTATTAGGGGTTTCCATAAACCCCGTGTTTCTTCATCGGCTAAGAGGATTTGCAGGAACAATCACCTGCCAATGACGAGATGTGATAAGATTGACATGCTGTTACACAATTGATACGATTATGGGGAAATTTTGTTTTTTGACATGAAAAACTGGTTGCTGTACTTGAGGTATCATGGGCACACACTTTTTCCAACTTCTTATAGGTTTCTCAAGGCTGCCATTAGAATTTCAGTCAGATGGAAGGAATGTAGAAAACATCCATCGGAGGAGGCAGGAGATGAATATTTCTGGTGGCCTCACAGCAGTATAAAGGGCAAAGTAATCATTTTCTCGATTTTCTTAAGACAACCAAAAATATTGCATCCAAAGACAGAGCAGTTTGTCACCTCCCAAAATCAATACGTCTAGACAAAATAAGAGTTTATGGCCATCATACTGGGGAGATTGCCCTATAAATCAAAATATTTCCTGGGTTACCACCTTGGTTTTTGAGAAATAAAGCAAAATTGAGATTGTGGGCCCAATCTCACATCTACAGGGCCTGCAGTGCAACACAAATGACACTGGTTCCAGAATAGCACGAGTAGCCTACTGGCACAAAGTCCCAAAGCAGTTCAAAAACCAACACTGGCAAGACACCGGAGTGGGGTAAGACTTTGCCAGATGGTCACACGACCTAGTGCCGGCCATCATAAACTGCGGTGACATGGGGGAAAGTGCTAAGAACAACTGTTTTCCTCAGGATGAGTGCCAGCACGATACAGAAAGATTATTAACCCATTGTGGGTGGGGCAATATTAATGAATTATTTCTATGCAGGTGAATATCCCATTACAGAAGTCTCAAAAAACGACACGCAATCGCTGTAACAAATGCAGCCATTTATCCCAGAAAGTGCCAACCCGCCATTACTCTAGTTAATTACAGCCACTGGCAATCAGATCAAGGAATGAATGTAACCTGGACACGCAATCTTAGAGACAAGCTATTTCCTTCTCACAAACTGTTATTTCCTTTCCTTGATAGCTAGGCTAGGTTTCTGTTTCTATTTGATGGGCAAATTGTATAATTGCAATCATGGCAGAGCCTACCAGTTCATCTCATGATGTAACCGGGCAACTCATACAGACAATGGAATGGTGTTCCAGTAGGTCTAATGCTGATGTCAGGTCGCACTACAATAGGAGCTGTCAGCGAGTTGACCACTAGGTGTCACTAGGGCCCAATTCAATGCATCTAGCGGACCCAGTCATTATCGATCGAGCGATCATGATAGATTTCCTGTACATTAGGTCCGCTAAGACTGTGCTGCCATCTGTTAGCAATATGCGCGGCTGACTGCTCCTATTGCTTGTGCTGAACGGAACAGTCAACATCAAGTGAAGGAATCGCGCGGTCAGGTCGCAAAAGTGAAAAGGCGTGCCCTCATTGTGGAACAGGCGGCATCTGGACACAGCGGAATCGTAATCGTGTTCAGGTCTCCTGCGACAACAGCATCACAAAGTTCTGGCAGTCATGTGAACTGTGATCATGTGACTTTTTAAAGATGGCAAATCTTTTGCACAGAAGGAGGAAACAGGAGTGCCCAGAGAAAACAACTTGCACTGTTGAAGAGAGTTGTCCTCTCAACCACTGAACACTCACATGGCATTTGCGACAAGATTAATGATGAGACCAAGAATACCAAGATGGAATAGTTAAGCTAGTCTTGAGAATAGTTGGCTTTCTAGTCTTCTAGAGATACCATGTCATCCAATTGACCTCAATGTAAATCTCATCTCGACAGATATATGAAACCAAGCAGCAGGCTGCAATGCCAATATTTGGCCGGGCCGATAATTATTTGGCAATATCGAGTTTCTCACCGTGGAAATTGTTCATCTAGGAATTAAGGAAGATTATTAGCACAGGTGGGGATGTGGGGGGCAGAGGCGTGATCAGAGATGGGGGGGGGGTGACGTCAATCACTTCTTGAGGCAAGAGGAGATAGTTCAGCCAATGTCAGCGGCAGTCTTGTGATTGGTGTAGAATCATGAGTAGCACACACAAATTCATGTTTGCAAGGTCAGAAATCATGCCCGTGAGCCATGACGTGGACATAAAACATGCAGAGATGAGGTAGCACACATACAATTACTTAGTCTCACAGATATTTCACTATCAAGGTTCAGATACCATTTTTCATGATGCAAGATCTGAATTAGACAGACCGCCGTTTTCCAATTCTCTGGGACGGTACCTTATTTTGCCATGTCAATAGAATAATGAAATTGCGGTAACCTAACTCCGAGTGAAAATCGTACCATGGGGAAACCTATTGGTTTCCTTTGCATTCTGAATGGTTCAGAGAAGTCAAGACGTAATGAACCACGATGACATCCACAACACAGGGCAGGGATCGGACAAAAGAAGAATTTGAAATTTCCCAAAGGAAATTGTCGACAACAAAATTGAATAACAATACTGTGGAATCACAATGTCGCCCCCAGATGTAATAATTTCAGCCCAACATTGAAAACTTGATACTTACAACATAAAAATCCATTTTGAGGAAATTTCCCATGAGACATTACCAGTACTCCATATTACGTTTCATTTTTGTCCCAATGATTTTTCAAACGTGTCCTGCATCAACGTGCATGGAGCAACTATAATATAAAATGGGCCTGATCATTATTTAAAACACAATATAGACACATCCCAACATTTCATATGAAACTTTCGACCGCAGGAGTCTTATCAGTAAAACTTGAAAATATGATGAGGCTCTTATTATTGATGACAAGCCACTCAAGACAGCCTCAACTTGAAGTAAAGATTCCTACAACCTCCTCATTAAAACTGGTTGAACACATACATGTACAGAAAATTCTGCGAGCCATGTCTGTGAATCTAAACTTTATGCGTGCTATGTCATCTCTAAAGAGGAGAAAAGCACAAAAATTGACACACAATATATGATAAATGAAAAGGCAATTCCCAGAGCGTTTGCGAATTTTCGACCCCAACCGGGGTCTTCTTCAGGCTGGAACTTTACAATCCGAAACTCTAGAACAGTCTGAGCTGAAACCCAAATGTAGATTAGAAGTATCCCATCCAAACAGGACGTGACAGCAATTAAGGAAAGAATACAAGCCCCAAAAAGTGGTTGCTCAACCTAACAGAAATGTAATTAGTGAATGTAAGGCTTGAATAGGCTGAAAGGAAGGGTGTATAATATACATTGTAGCTTGGAGGAATTAAACTAACAGTATAATTATACTAACAGTACAATACCCCAAGACTATAGTAAGAGTAATTTATATTAAACAAATGAATGAGGAAGTGATAAAAAATTAGGCCTAGAAAAAGAAATGAAGAAAGAGACAAGATCTATGTCATCTCTACATGTCAGCAAGACAGCTCACAGACAAGACATCCAATCTCACAGATATGAATTTTATGTGCGATACACGTGCTACCGATACATTTCATGCAGCACAGAGCGAAAAAATATGCCACAACAAACTTTTTCCCCTAAACGGCATTCTGGTTATGGATGTGATTTCCTAAGCAGCCACAATCAGGTTCAAATCTCATCACCACATAAACCCATTACCACTAAACGGAATAAAAGTATACATCTTATGAAATAAGAGTACAACCGTCTTATGGTAATGCCATAGTAATGATGCATCCAATATTCTTTAGGAAATGATATTACATAGACAAGGGTATTTGAAATCATAAACTGCTTATTAGAGATGTTATTAGACTTGGAACAAGATTTGATTTAATGGATGAAGATGACAAAGACAATAAGACAAGATCTCAATTTTGATTTACTATCATTTTATGCAGTTTAATGATGGATTAAAATTTCCAGGTTTTAGAGCCAACAGAAAGGCTGGAACATTTCCTTCAAAGTAAATAAATCTGCTGACATCAGCATTTCTACTCCAGTCAGTCTTCTGAGATATTTCTGTGTGCTTGGCCTTCTTCTGCCACACTGCTTGATATTACAACTGTATAACTTGATGCCAACTGCAAATTAACTAATGCCAACTGTAAAACTCTGCCAATTGCTGATTAAAACTGTGCCAACTGCTTATATAACCTTATGACAACTGCTAATTAATCCCTTATGCCAACTGCTAATTAACTTTATGCCAACTGCAAATTGGTACATGCATGCCAACTGCGAAATGTTATGAATATGCCAACTGCAAAACTTTATGCCTAGTGCAATCACATCAACAAATGGGCAACACTAGGTTTTTATTGACATAGTTTTGTTGCTAAAGACAAACATCAGAGAATAAACACTCTCATTATCTGTGCAGGCATTCAGTTGAAATGTTCATCGTCAATGACTAAACTTGCTCCTGGGAAAAGCGATAGAGGTAGTATTTTCAAAAGGTAAATGAATCGATAACGTGCCAAGGCATCAAAGGAATGCTTTTAGCTCTAGAAAGAAGTATTACTTTGTTCAAAGTTTCCTATAAAGAAGTAATGATATTAGAAGCGCACAGGTTTACTTATAGGTTCTAAGTGAAAATGTATATAAATATCTATAGAGGGGGAAGCATTTTTTATTGAAAATCAGCCGTCGATGTCAGCTCAGGAGAATTTTGCCAAGTAAAACAGATTTTTTATTGAAGTGAGCAAGTGTCTGCATATGGCAGGCTTCTGAATAAGGAAACACGTCAAAACTTAGTAACTATTTTTTTCTGTTTCCAGCTTTGAGAATTACTCTTCCAAACATGGATAAAATTTGATCCAAACCTTTGTCGCACTTGCAAATTTAATTTCAGTCCAATCAGACGTAGCATTGCGCTCATTACAAGACGTAGCTTTCAATCAGGAAATGGTATGTGTGTTGCCAGGCAATGTCAGGTATGAGAATCCATCAGTTGAAAATTGGCATTATTTGGAAGGTTTATAGCTAAATGAAATCTTGACGTGATGTAGGAATAAGCTATTGGAATCTTTATGAAAGCCTTGGGTCATCTCCAAGTTCAATCACCTCAGGCTGTTACCAAAACAATGAACACACATCGCAATGTGCTTACATTGTTTTTCTGTTCATTCGAAGCGTATTTTGAGATGAAGACACAATTTTGGGATAAATTCCGATCCAGGGTCTGCAGATATCATGTCTAGACACACACATAAACCTTTATTAAAGCACAATAAAGATGTGATGACACAATTGATTGTGTACGGTAGGTAAATTAGGGGACTGTTTACCTGACAATGTTAAAACTACCAGTGTACAGACCCCAGCACGTTTTGCAGTCATTGCTGCTATACCCCCGAGGCACAAGGCAATACCATTGACATTCTGCTGAGGAAAAAATGTCTTCCATTACATTGCTATGGTAAACATAGCAACTGATTTAATATGCTCAGAATGAGAATTGTTGACAAAGCTTGTTGACATGGCAGTCAAGGCATGAACCCGTCTCGCAAATCTCTGCATGGGACTACAAAAGAGTTTTAAATCCCCTGAAAAATTGGGATACAATGCAAGATCGTGCATGTTCCAGGCCTTTGTAATTCTTTTCAGATATTGCATCGAGAGGTGACTGCCAAATCCAGCATTATCAGCTTTACAGACAGTAATGGACGATGTTTATGTTCGCAAGATGTTGAAGGAGTTGTGAAGAGAAATTTCTGTCACCAAATTGAGACAGAGGCACATCACTGGACGTCATAATGGCCTCATCATCCACGCATCCTTTTTCCTGATTCCTATCCACTGACAGTAAAAATACCACAAGCGGCCATGATGGTATCCTCAGGGCAGGGAAACAACTGAATGGAAACTTCTTCTGATCAACTTCATCACCACGGAATGTCAGCCCACGGCAACGGACAGCTCATAACTCACTGGTCTTCCTGCTGATGGGCGAGTGGAGGGAGTGATCACGGGCAGATCATGCGGGGGCGTGCGACGGCAAAATGTTAGAGTGACGGCAAAATGTTAGAGCGTCAGACTTGTGACCGTGAGGCCACGGGCTCAATCCTCGGCCGAGTGCCACTCTTTAACTCTCAACTCTTCTGAAAGGATCAAGTGGAGCGCTGAATGGTCAGTCTGCTCCTCAACTTCCACCGACAGGTTTCTGAGAGACTGGGATCATCTGGTGCTCCTCCACTGAGATTTTCCTTGTGCAAGTCGGCTCTTGTTGGTTTCCACTGGACTTACACTTGGACCTATTAGACAAACGACCACCTCCAGTTTTCCACAGCTGGGTTCCCACACTGAGTGGCACAGAACCAACTTGTGCCTGAAAACTCTCACTAAGACCAACTGATTTTCAACCTCAAATGCACTTGACAGGTTAAGCCAGTGTTTCATCCATAGTGTTCATAAAGCCTGCAGCACACGTCACCACTTTCGCTGCTCATACAGGCAATTTTCGTGGTCATCACGAAAATGGCGAAGTGTGATGTGGCCGGCAACGACCACTCACCATAGAAATTCTGTGGTGACCACGAGGTGCCACAAGTTGCTGAAAATCAAACTGATTTGATTTCTGACCAAGAAAATTGCTCGTACAGACATAGTTGCCAGTTGTGGTGATGCGTGGCCATCAGGCGAGACTTTTTTTATACCTTGGTTAGCGTGCCCGCCGCTCCGTGAATTCCCGAAAAAAAAATAAAAATAAAGTTTTATTTTCGGCCAGTTAGCGTGCCCGCCGCACTCGAAATCGCCGAAAATCGGAATAAAAAAAAAATTTTTATTTTATTTTTTTCCCGCCCGCCGCCGCCGTCATGGTCGTGGATATGGCATGCATGGTGGACGCAAAACTGTGGAGTGAGACATTTGGACCAATCAGGGTCGTCGTTTCATTCGCAGTGCGGTAGACTGAGTGTAAAAGGCCATGTGTTACACATGTGTTATACATGAAACGACGACGCGACATGCACGATGATGGCGACTTGGTTCTCCGTGATAAACCACTCTTGAGCCCTGGGAAATATCGTAAACGTTTGGTGAATGGTTTCGCCTCTGAAACTGTCGGTGATGTGGTCCTAAAAAGTGTTGACGATGAGGATGAGGAGCTACCGAACTATATCATGTACATGTATATTGCAAACTGGCAAATCAATGGGAAATGTCAATGGAATTTCATATTTGGGGTAATAAGTTGGAGACAAAGTAACTTTATTTCAAAATAAAATTTTATTTTTATTTTTTCCTCCTCTCCATTGCTCCTACAGAAGGCTTCTGTGAAAGCTGAAAATAAAATTTTATTTTTTATTTTTTTTTCGCCCGCCTACGGATCTCCTTGGATAAAAAAGCACGCTAACCAAGGAATAAAAAAAGTCTCGCCTCAGCAGCACATGAGACAACTGAGTGGTGACGTCTGTTGTAAACCAGCAACTGCCACAAAAATTGCCGAGCACGAAAATTGCCTGTAAAAGCAACGAAAGTGGTGGCGTGTGCTGCTAGCTTAAGCTTCTCCCCAAAACCATTACTATGCACTTCATGTTTCTAGAAAGCTTCTGTTGTCCCAGATAACAACTGACACGCAATTTGGAATTCAATTTTAATACACTTGTCTCCACCCTTACAAGGAAACATCTTCCTCCCACGGCAGAGTTTGTGTGAGTGGATGAAGAGGAGTGAGGTAAAAAACCCTGCTCTTGGAGGATGAGGAAATATTATCCTCCATTTCATGCTCTCAGCCGCAGCATCACCACTTCAAGAAATGACATTATACATATCATATTTTCAAAAGGCGTCTTTCATAGCCAGAAGAGCGGAAATAAGACGTACATGCAATGCTCTAGAATCTGATCAAAATACATTGCTAAAACTTGGATACGTCTTGAAGAACAAGCTTTGGTTCAGCGGATCTTTTCATCATCATCATGGTGGCATCCCTGTTGGGTTTTTGTCGGAGGTGTTCAGCCCACCCAGGCTACACTCCACCGGAGTAGGGTTTTTTACTTGCCCTGGCATAGACACTCAGGAGTCGGGTAAGGAACCACAGCTTTTTTTGGCAATCAAGCTGAAGAAATACTGTGCAAATTCCA
>NMRB01003666.1:23675-34171 GCA_002633025.1 Notospermus geniculatus | reverse complement strand
GCTCGGTGAAATAATGACAAACTGTGGCAGGTTCGTCACTTTTGTCGAACTTTGACCTCTGTGACCTTGAAAAGTAGGTCAAATCAAAAACCCGTTATATATGTTATGTATCCTTATTAGCTACACCTATGATAAAAATTTGGAGATGATCTAGTCATTAGTTCAGGAGTTATTGCACTTTTTGTGTTTTTGGTTTCCGCCACCTGGTGGCCAAACTGAGAGTCGAATCGGACCGAAACTTGGTGTCGTGGGTCATCTGACCTAGGGGTATATATGTACCAAGTTTCAGATCAATAGCTCCAGCGGTTACGAAACGTGCCCTGCTAACGGACAACGACGACGACGACGGACGACGACGACGACGACGGACGACGGACGTCGCACCATCGTAATAGCTCACCCCAGTGAGCTAAAAATCACGTCATGGCTTTCTGAAATGAGGTGCGGGACGTCATGATGTTGCCCCGTCAAGTGCTGCACTCTTTTGGAGTAGAGTCTATTGGCTCATGTCGAAGCCACTTCTATGCCTGTGTATTTTTAACAATGTGTCTGTAGTGGCGAAGGGAGGGGAAGTGTCTGACATCTTTGTGTGCAGGCAGTAGAACTTCCCAACACAATACCCTAGTACAACTTGCCAACACAAAATCATAGGGCCGTATTCAAAAAGGGTGATCATCGCGCGATTTTAAGACTTAGACGAGTGTAACTTCACTAAATGCACACACTTATGCATTTGACGAAGTTACACGCGTCTAAGTCTTAAACACCCTTTCTGAATACGGCCCATACTCTATTGTACAGTTTTGAAATCAAGTTTTTTATTTGCAATGCAATATGCAATGTTCTTATGACAAACTGGCAGCATGATGCATACTGTATCACAATTCATCATCCCGCACCAGGCAACATCTAACCACCACATTTTCATTTGGAGTGCCACACCAGACAGGAAGATTGAGAGCTGAGAACATACCAAACATTGTCAAACATGTGTAGTGTTACCATCACTTGATAATTTCATAATTACACGTTACTGATCATATCAGACAAGCAGGATGGACTGCTGCCTGTTTGCTGTATACATCATAGTTAGCACAGGCTATTTGCCATGTTCTCTGGCTGGGTGGTTGATACGACAGAGTACAGACTGTCAGATTCTCAGAACACTAACATGACTAACAAAGGTTCTATTTCTACCATCAACAAGATGATCCCAAAGGCTTCACAAAGGTTGTTATCTGGCTACAAGAAATCATTTAATGTTCAAGGCAAGAACCCCAATTCAATTTGTCAGTATTAAAGTATATTCACCCTAACTTCAACATGGGCAAAGTGCCAAGCTTGGAAATGTGAAGTCAGTGGTAAATAATCCATGTCGCAGTTATCTAATGATGTTAGGGTCACTTGAACAGCCTTTAGAAAAACACTCCAAGATTCTGCTCAGTCAACTGGTAAATATTGGTAAATGTGGTTTGTGGTTTAATCATTGTATTCACTTTATGGTGTCTGTTGCACAGGCCTGGCACTTTGCCCATGTTGAAGTTGGGGTGAATCATACTTTACGAAGTGCACCTTTCCAAGCTTGGCACTTTGCCCATGTTGAAGTTAGGGTGAATCATACTTTACTTAATTTCCAATTGACAATCTTTAGTCGAAGCAGTGCCAATATTAGTCAACTGAAATTTTCCTGAGCTTTGGCAAAAAAAAACTAACTGCCATACACTTACGCCTTCTTATTGAAGAAATCTGCCTCAACCGACATGCCACTGATTGTCTGACTTGCAGCATTAAACGTTACCTCCCGCACCTCGCACATCTCCCCCAGAGATACGCCCGTCCATTTTCTCTGAAATGGAATATCGAGACAAGCTAATCAATTTTCATGACATTGGTATGGCATAGCAGTCATGTGTCAAGCCAATTGGGTATTCAGAATCACTCACCTGGCATACATCAGAGCTACATGTACAACCCAACATGTAGATTAGGCCACTGTTACATAGCAATGCAGGGTTTCTGCTGGAATAATTTATTTTGTTGCCAAATCCGTAATTTTTTTAATTATTTTGAAGCTGTTTTCAATGATTCATTGTAATTTCTTTGGGAAATTTGCAGGGGTTTAGTTAGAGGGAGTTTGGAAGTCACGGAAGTCAAAATACTTCAGAATTTTAGGCTCCGGGAAGTCAAGTACTTCCAAACAATTTTAAACTTCTAATGTATTTAAGCTTATGAAGTACATTTAGACTTCCAAGAAAAGCCCCAATACTTCCTGGTTTTTGGGTTAAGGATGTCATGAATTCCAATCCAAAAATGTTAACTAAACACCTGAATTTGTAGCCAATTAGTTATTTCCTTAGCCACTGAATAAAAATATTAGCAAATGGCTACAATGGCTACTGCCAGCAGAAACCCTGGCAATGAACTACAGTAGACAATGCTAGAGTCAGATTCAAGTGGATCAGTGAATTTCATCCAACTGAGAAGAATCCATCTTATGTAAGTCACATAAAATCCGAGTTGTGGGCAAGTCGGAGAAAAATCCGACTTCTGGCTTGAATGACTAGCAAAATGACTGAGATGGAAATGGACTCAGTCCGAGTGCTTCAGCTTGAATAAAGAAACCTGGATTGAAAACGCATGACAGCATGATCCGACTTGCAGCAGCATGACAGATATTTTTAATGAAGATACATAAGACAGGACCATGTCATTTCATCCGAGATAGCAAAAATCCGACTTGTAGTGCCCAACTTATGCGATTACTTTTTATTGGAATATCTTACGAAAAATCGGGACTTCTGATTTTCCGACTTGCACGTCTTTGACTTTAGCATTTTCGACTGTTTTCTACTTATCATTTTTCATGCTTCATTTTCCATTCACATTCAATTATATCAGAAAATGAATGCCTGTGTACCACCATGACTTCATTGTTTACATTCAATGTTTGTAAGCAAAGAAGTTTACATTATGTTATTTTGAACTTTTGGGACATGACAACCCACCAAATTGAATACGTCCGGTATCAAAAGAATTTCTAGAGTATCATATGGTATGCCATGAACAACTTACTCCAAAGACAAAACAAGCCGCACGCTAAGCGTGGCAAATAACCAGGTTTTCGAAGTGGACTAGTGAATAAAATGAAATGGTGCATGGACTATATGCTCACCTGGGTGGACATACATGTAATAGTTTTGTGACAGATGAAGGTACATATCAGTTATGAGCAATCTGGGTGAAGTCATTTCTGAGTTATTTTTTGGGTTATGCCACCTGGTGGCCATATTTGATGTCCATTCAGGCCGAAACTTCACATGCACATAAATGTCATCGAGAGGGAGCCATATAGCAAATTTGAGCACTCTTGGTCAAGTCGTTCCTGAGTTATAGCACTTTGATGATTTTTGGGTTGCGCCACCTGGTGGCCAGTTTGGATGTCCGATCAGGCTCAAACTTTACATGCACATGTAAATTATGTAGAGGGAGCCAATCGAATCTTAGCAGTGTAGCTCAAGTCATTCCAGAGTTATAGCACTTCGATGATTTTCGGGTTATGCCACCTGGTGGCCATAATGGAAGTCAAATCAATCCGAAAGTTGACGTGTACATAAAGGTCATCTAGAAGGAGGTACATATCATGTTTGAGCAGTGTGGGTCAAGGCATCCCTGAGTTATAGCACTTAGATGTTTTTCAGGTTACGCCACCTGGCGGCCATACTAGTAGTCCAATTGTGCCGAAACTCAGTATTTTTGAAGGTACCCCTCTTACCTACATTTATGCAAGATAAGAAGTTGCTCAGTGAAATAATGGCGAACTGTGGCAGGTTCGTTACTTTTGTACAACTCTGACCTCGGTGACCTTCAAAAGTAGGTCAAATCAAAAACCCGGGTATTATGTTATGTATCGTCATTAGATATACCTATGATAAAAATTTGGTGACGATCCATCCATTTGTTCAGGAGAAATAGCTGTTTTCCTGTTTTCACATTTAGCCCCCTATTGGCCAAGCCTTGAATCGAATGACGCTGAATATCGAAAGGAAACAATGTCTACTCACAAGCAACATGTCCACAAAATTTCACAAGAAAATCTCAAGTCGTTCCCATGTTATAACACTTCGATGATTTTCGGGTAACGCTGCCTGGCGGCCATATTGGATGTCCGATCGGCCCGAAACTTCGTATTTCAGAAGGTATCCCTCTAGTACACATTTATGCAAGGTATGAAGTGGCTAGGTGAGAAAACGACGACACGTGCCAAGTTCGTAACTTTTGCCGAACTTTGACCTCTGTCACCTTGAAAAGTAGGTCAAATCAAAAACCCGGGTATTATGTTATGTATCGTCATTAGATATACCTATGATAAAAATTTGGTGATGATCCGTCCATTCGTTCAGGAGAAATAGCACTTTTTCTGTTTTCACATTTAGCCCCCTATTGGCCAAACCTTGAATCGAATGATGCTGAATATCGAAAGGAAACAACGTATACTTACAAGCAACATGTCCCAAAAATTTCAAAAGAAAATCTCAAGTCGTTTTTAAGTTATCAGGCGGACAAGAGAAAAGCAGACGCCCGGACGCCCGACCGCCCGGACGCCCGCCACTTTCGGTAATTTAATAACCAGGACTTTCTTCGAAAACCTGGTTAAAAACTAAAACACAACAAACAATGGTTTTCGTGGCCCACGAAAATAGCCACGATACATACATTATCATTATCATTAATGGAGAATGCAATGTTCATTCTTCAGGTTACGGAAGATTCATGCCAAATGACGAGTACAAAATGAGCTCCTACAGCGGCTTTTTTTCTGATGGAGATTTAATGGAAATGCATTAGACTGGGACTAATTGATTTTCAGACTACATGTATACGAGGATCTGTTTCATCATGGAAGTCTATTGATGGCATTATGCAAGGTTTAGGGCCATACATGGCTTGGGTAGGACTCTAGCCTAATATAAGTATAGCTGAAGTTATGTTAGGGCCGTATTGAGTTTCAGACATGAGGATCTGTTTTGTTATGCAAGTCCGTTATGCAGGTTTAGGGCCATAGGCTTGGGTAGGACTTTAGCCTAAGTATAGCTGAAGTTCGACTTTCTCTATGCTTGAAGCATTGAGAAAAGTCAGACTTAAATGAAAGTCTGGCTGAAGTCCGACCACAGCATACAGCCCTTAGTGTAATATTTTGTGTGATTGATGAGATTTTGCATGGTCTGCTCTGCTCCTAATGTATATACCGGGTATGTGAATGACTACTGGTACTTACCTGTGGCAGATTGAAGCCAAGTTGTCCTTTTGGTACTCCAGTATGGTTCTTGATCATGAACAAGTAAGGTCTCCCAACGCTTTGGGGTGCAATTGATAAATACCTGCGGTAAGAAAAGCATGTAGCACAAGAAGGCTGAAACAAATTGTGTTTTACGGTAAATAGCCCTGGGCTGGGTTGCACAAAACTCATGTTAGCGCTAACATGATGTTAGTGCTAACATCATGTTAAATGACGTAAAATGACAATGGATTTTGACGTCATCTAACATAAAAGTTAGCGCTAACACCATGTTAGCGCTAACATGAGTTTTGTGCAACCGGCCCCTGAAAGTGAAAGTTGGAGAAGATAAAATGTCATACTGTATCTTCTATAAAAGAAGATCTGGGACACCAAACTGTGAAAATTGTGAAGAATGGAAAGAGCCGCTTTCATGGCAGGTACAGACGATCCAGTCATTAGTTCAGTAGTTACTGCACTTTCATCCTGACTTATCAGGTCTTTTCCTGTCTTTCCTACGTCTTTCCATACAAAGTTTGTGTGCGGTGACGAAGGGAGCGAGCACTAAGAACACCTGTAATAACGTTCGGGAGATTGAATATTGGAGAATGAGGAAAAAGCTGCAGTTATTGATCTGGATTCTGACGGGATGTTTGCCTAGCATTCAACAGAATTCCATCTACTGTATTATCAGATAGGTCGGCATATTCGAGCACTTAAATGAGGAGGCTTTAACGTTTCAGCGTCTCTGGGCTTATGTCAAGGCTAACTGTCTCTACTACTTATAACACTACAAAGTCCGGACTTATCCTGCTTACACTACAAAATGAAATGGTCTATGGACCATGTGCTCACCCGTTTGAACATAATAGCAGAGATGAACATGATAGCAGTAATGACAGAGAGGTGTATGTCAGTTATGAGCAACCAGGGCAAAAGGCAAGGAAGGGTACAAAGCAAATCTGCCATCATCGCCTCCATGATTTTCAAGAGCTGCTCAGTATGTGTAACGCTGAATGGGTGAATGTCGTCCAGTCCTGATCATACACACTGATCCCAAGCCCAAGTCCCCCACCCTGACCCTCAACCCTTGTCACTGACCCCTCTCCTAATCCTAAACCTAGTCCTGACTCTAACCGTTAACACTAACCATCCTTACTCTGTATCCTGGGTTCACTGGTTTAGACGACAACAGTTTGTGCATGAGTAACCTTTGTCCTTTCATTTTGGGTCAGCTTTATCGCGCCAGGCTTATCTTCCCACTGACCTCTCATCCTCAGTCTCTGTCGGAGTCTGAGCGACCATTAATCTCCCTGTTAATGGTTATATTCACAGACACATCCATTCTGATCTGTACACACCAATCTACCAACAGCACAATGTCGACACGCAGAATCTGCCGGGCTCCTTCGTAACCATGGCAACCGAAAAAAGACGATCTCTTGATTGTGTGATTGGGGTTCTTGGGGCTAGCATTACAACACGCTGTCTTCCTTAAGAATTGACAAATTATTTTCAGATCAGATTAAGTCAAGCAGGAATAATTCGTTCAGCTTAGGGTATGCAAAATTTTGACCAAAACCCTGGCCTTGGCTGATGAACTGTGCCACCCAGACGTGCCAGAAACCCCTTCAGGGCCGGACCCAGGACTGATACTGACAGAAAGCTCGATGTAGCTCGATGGAGAGGTGAGCACTGAAAGCACAAAGCCCAAACAGGGGGGGGTCTGGGGCCCTCCCCCAGAAAAATTTGGCAATTGCTTTTAGATGCATTTTTCCTGGCATCTGAGAGCAAAATACTCTAATTTTTATGTGATTAAATTTTTCTTGCTAAAAAACGCCATTGCTCTGCCAAAAATGGGGGGGGGGGCGTACGCCCCCACGCCCCCGGATCTGACCCTGCCCTTTACGATTTCCATTCAATGCAAATATGACCAAAAATTTTGAAAACAGAGAGAGCAAAATTGCACTGTACACCCCCTGAAATGATGTATGAAAACTTCAGACGATTTTAGGTCATAATGTGGTTGACATTTCAACAAAAACCTTTTTACTCTTTTAGTGATATTGATGCCTGGTACTTTGAGTATAAATCAATGTAATCGCATGCGTATTGATTAGCTCAGACTGACGCTATGTTCATGTACACAGAGGCTACCAAGTAGTCGCACGAACACTTAAAAGGAATAACGGTACAGCAATGAATGTAGCACAGTACAACTACAAGACTAGTGTTGGCTAGCGCCATTACGACTACGTAGCTGCAGGCGAGACAGGATGCAATAGGGGTGTAGGACTTGTCACAGTCAGACTCAGAGACTCTCAAGAATCAATCAGTTGAGTTGAGTTAATTGCTTGGCAGTGGAAACAAACTGTCGGCGTCACTTGCACCAAAGTTCTTAGGACTGGAACCTTCCTTGCCTGCCCTGTTGTATCAAAAGGTAGCCAAAGGCAAACAACAACAGCCAGGTGATAGTTACGTTATATCATTACCGGCCTTGTAACCCTGTTGGATTTTTGCCGGAGGTATGGAGTCCACGACAGGCTACAGTCCACCTGCGTGGGGTCTTTTACTTGCCCTGGCATAGACACTCAGGTACAAGGGACCATGGCTTTTAGTCCCATCCGACGGACCCTGCATTCTATCACAATTTTTTGAACATGCCACGGGGCATACTTGAAAAAGTAGCCTAGAAAAGGGAGTTTAGTGTCACTAAGCAGATAAATGATACCCAACTCCAGGGCTCGAAAAAAGTCGGAAGCTCTGGAGCAATACATGTACAATGTAGCTTCTAGGAAATGGCCTTCTGCTCCAGACAACTGCAATGTCTGGAGCTAAAAACAGTGCCGGGCATAACTGGCATAATTTACGTGTACACTGTTCCAGTGTGAAAGCACCCCTGGAGCTGTTTTTAGCTCCAGGGTGAAAAACCTTATTTTTGAGCCCTGAACTCATGTTCAGCATAATCATTCTTGTTTAGATTATTCTTGTTTTTACTGATGGAAATTCAATACAATATGTACCGGCATCATAAGCAATGCAGATTTTTTAATATTGAAACAAGAATGATATCTGATAAGGAAATCATTACAATGTGAAAAAGATTCATGGAAATACATTGTAGTACCTTGGATTGGAAAGCCTAACTGGTAGAACATAGCAGATTATTTTACATTCTCTTGCAAGATAGAGGGTAATATGTTTGACACAAGGACCACCACCACAGGACTAAATGTCCATTTTGTACACGATCAGTCATACAGTGTTTTTTGAATTCAGAGCTGAGGCCCTACTGGGCTTTTATATTTTTATGTAAAGACCCATGGATGGAAGTAAGTTGAGCACACTAAACAGAGATGAAAGACCATGTACACTCATGGAAAAAAGTAAATGGACAGCAGTTTTTCTTGAATATCTCCAAACCATTGCGATGAAGCAGACTGGGCCTAACATATGTGATAGCAAATTTTCCTGGCTATCTGATGATATCGAATTCCAGGAAATCCGGTGAAATCGACCTTTGATAGAAGAAATTTTGTAAAGTCATGTTTTTAGCTACTTTTTTATTTGCAGGTTTTCACTGAAAATTTTTATAGGAGCGTGTTCCTCTCATTGAGAGCTTTCATACCACATCTTAAATTTTCAATATTTTTAATTAGAAAGGTGGTTTTTAACCACTTTTATCCAAATTATTTTGCACATGCCACACACACCTATGAAAAGGCCCTCTCCCGCCTATTATGAGCAATGTTGTCATTTCTACTTCACAATGAATGAGAAAAATCAAGTCATGGAAAATTGTGGTCAGACGGTCAATTTCCTAAATAGGGTCAATTTTTAACACAGTCCACTTGTCACACTCCATTGGGTAACTGGCATGACTGGTGGTTGACCAACTGTAAACTTCATTGATCTAAATTCAATTTGACGCTGTTTGAATTGTGTGGTGAATTTCCTATCAACTGAGTGCACGCCTATAACCACAGACACACGTCAACACACAAAACACTACTGAATGGCCATGTTCAACAGGACAATGGCAGCAAGGGACTGTGTCAAAGGTGTGTCTGGCATGACCAGAATAATTTGGATAAAAGTGGTTTAAAACCACCTTTCTAATTAAAATAATTGAAATTTTAAGATATGATATGAAAGCTCTCGGTGAGAGGAACACGCTCATATAAAAATTTTCAGTGAAAACCTGCAAATAAAAAAGTAGCCAAAAACATGACTTTACAAAATTTCTTCTATCAAAGGTCGATTTCACCGGATTTTCTGGACTTCGACATCTTCAGATAGCCAGGAAAATTTGCTATCACATATGTTAGGCTCAGTCTCCTACATCGCAATGGTTTGGAGATATTCAAGAAAAACTGCTGTCCATTTACTTTTTTCCATGAGTGTACAATGGGCATACATTACATGCAAGTTTCCTTGGAAGAAATGGATTTTTCAACAGAAGAAAAGAAAACATATCTTACTTTTGAGTGTCAGCATTATAATCACTTGGGTGGACAATCACACAGTTTGTTGTTGAGAGTTCGTCCGTGGGACAGCGGGTTGCCTTCATCGACATCCTGTCCTACATTTTTTTTGGAGAAAAGGAAAGTAGTGAAGAAGTTACAAGTAATGGTGATATTTTAATTTACATTGCAGAAAAGCGGGATTCTGACTCATTGGGTTATCCACCTTCCCTGACACCCTTCACACAATTGTTTATGATTTTACCCTTTCAATTATAATTTAGATGCACTTTTAAAATAATCAAAATGTAGAATAAGAGGAAATCATTTCACATCTTAATCAACAGAATCACTACAATACAAGCAAGTCTGAAATGTTCTGGCATAGCCTAATCTGCCTTTAAATTTGTTTTAAGCATGTTAGCTTACATGTAAATCATGTTTGTTCGGGCTAATCTAGGTTAGGGTTAGCAGGCATCTTGCTCATATATACTGGTAGTCATATGGATGCATCGTCAGCGACAATAAATAATCTTGAGATAAAGGGTAGCCTACCTAGTCATACCAAAGGGAAAATAAAAAATACATGTAGACAATAAAAAACATCCTAATCCCTACATGTACTTTTATCAAAACAAAGGACGTAGGCCTGAGTCCTAAAACATATTTTTTGTCGGTCTTACCTCTGTCACTTTGCATGCACTTCTGATCCGGTGTCAGGTAAGATACTAAGAATGCCTCCCATATGACAATGCCCA
>NMRB01003666.1:2610-16202 GCA_002633025.1 Notospermus geniculatus | reverse complement strand
AAGCCTGGCGCAGATCGACCTTGCGACTGGATGCAACTACCTGCAACAGTCGCTGTCGATGTGAGCGGACAGCGCACATCGATTGCGACTGGTCATTGCGGCAACAAGTGGCACAAACCAGTCTCAATCCGGAGCGCGCACATCGACACATGCAACTGAACTGAATGCTACACGGAAATTGTCGATGTCTTCCGAACGGACAACTCGTACTCGGGAGTCATGTGATAAACATTCAAAATGGCTGTGCACCTAGACTGGTTCCCGGTCCCAACATCGGAGCCAGTTGGGACTACGAACCAGTCTACAAACGAGGATATTCATTGCCAGAGCGCGCACATCGACTGCGACTGAATGCAACTAGATGCAATGGTCGGCGACGAGTAGAACATGTGCAACTACCTGCAACGGTCGGCAATAGCGTTGCCGGGCCGCTCAGATCGACCTGTTTGTGCAACTGATCAGTTGCAACTGTTTTCAGCCAGTCGCAACCATTGCCGGCAACGGCATTGCAGGTAGTTGCATCCAGTCGCAAGGTCGATCTGCGCCAGGCTTTAGCCGAAAAGGTTCTTTGCTGCCACACCAGGAGAACCCTCTGATTTAAGAACCCTCGGGTTGTTTAAGAACCCCTAGACGTTCCAGATAGAACCTTTTCCTCAGAAAAGGGTTCTAACTGGAACCTTTATTGGTTCTTTAGCGACCGAAAGGTTCTATATGGAACTCTTTCGGATTCTTTACAGAAGGTTCTATATAGAACCCTGGGGTTCCCCTGGTGAGGCACAAAGAACCCCTAAAGAACCTTTTTGGCTAAGAGTGTTAGGTTGAGGGAGTTACTTACTGAAGTAAAACCAGGCACTTGCTTGGCAAATTCGACTACTCTAACTATGGATGGAGTCATAACTTCAGCCAGCTGCTGCCACACCACCGGGTCGGCGCGATCCACCGGGAACGGACCTTCTTGGTCTTTTAAACTCTCACATTCAGGCTAAAAAAAGATGGATTTATGGCTTTGATTCTTGAGAATTGCCACAAAGATGATTGAGATACATAGACCAGGGCCCGGTTTCACAAAGAATCTTAAGTCTAAAGTTTGACTTAAGTCATCATGTGACCAGGTTTCAGCAAATCAGATGACTTCATTTCAGACTTAAGTTTTTTTCGCTTAATCTTTGTGAAATCCAGCCCAGCTTTATATGGAAGTCACTGGTAATTCGAAGCCATGACCGAACATAACACCATTTGCATTATTTTCATGTCACAAAAACGTGTATGTTTTCTTGATTATGTTCATCAAAAAAGTTTTAATTTTAACTCCGCAACACATACATGTACTTATTCCTTTTGACGTTTGGCAGGGAAGACTTACAAAATAATATTCCCTCAAACCTACGGCTGAAACTTGCATACATGAAGCTATGATCAGGCTATCATGATAACACTTTGGGAGGGCGATTTTCCGTCTTTTCCAAAAACCAACATGAATTTAGTAAACCTTGATCAAGTTTATGTGAATTCTCATGGGCTGGTATTTTAGAACGCTCCTTTAGGCTAAAGGTTGGCCTTACGTCTATTGTTATCATGTTAGGTCGGCCTTTCGTGATTTTAGAATCAACCTTTATTTGCAGGGAAAAGCCTAACTTATCTCTTTTCCTTTCGTAAGGTCGACATCGTTCTTAGAACGTTCCTTATCTAAAAGTTAACCTTTGTTTTTGCTTAGGAATTCCTTTATTTCTAAGGTTGGTCTGGGCCAACCTTTAGTCGACCTTTGCTAAAGCATCTCCTTGGGATTTTGAAGCTGCTGCCTCTGGTAATGAGGTCTTTTGGTTACATTTTGAAAAAAATCTCTACTGAACAGTTACGGACATTGAGAAACTTTGAAAGAAATTGACAAGTTTAGTAACTTTTAAGATGCCCCCCTCTCTGGGCCTCGCGGGCCTTTTAATAGAAAACGCTGAGCTAGGTATCGAGTCAATTTTAGTCCACTATCGGATGGTGCTATTGATTTTCGAAATATTTGACAACTGGGCAAAAATTATCTCCTCAAGGGGTTCTAGGATCCAAAGGGTTAAATGTTAGTAGAATCGACGTCAGAAATTTTTGTGTGAAAAAAATAAAAATTGTATTACAATTTTGATTTTTTTACACAAAAATAAAAATACCAGAAATACCCCCTTTTGCTGAGAGGGTGAGAAGGGCCTTGTGCAAATTACTCTACAAACGAATCCATTCATACTTTTATGGCAATAAAAGTCTGTTACATCATTTATCATTGTATTCTGAGGAGATAATTGGTTTAAGGTGGCCTTTCATAAGGAATTCCTTTGGAAAGCTCTCCTAAAGTCGGCCTTTCACTAAAGGAATTCCTCGATAAAGGAATTACTTAAGGTCAGTTCTAAAAACGTAAACTCAAAAGTCGACCTTATGAAAGGAGACCTTCCCCAAAGGCTACCTTATGAAAGGTTGACTTTTGACCAAAATTAATAAAGGAACATTCTAAAATACCAGCCATGATATCTGTCCCAGAGAGGCCCTAACCAACTTTCTGTTAATTCCAATGACATAATCAAGCCCCAGAAACTGCAATTTCAAAGACAACATCAGCCCCACAGACAGAACCCGAAAACAATTCCAATGATATCGTCACCCTAGCTTCTCTCAATTCCAATGACATCATCAGCTCAAGACTCGACTCGACTTTTTTTCAAAGCGGGGGGTTTCATCCTGCGCCTGTCATCGCCCTGCATCGCTCCATCAGTGACAGTTACGTCATATAAACCACTCCCCATACATGATCACTAAATTATCAGATCACTCCCAACGGTCATCCTCCTGGCTAAAAATAGCCACACAAAAATGTGCAAAAAGTCCTGTTTAGAACTGATCTTATCAAAGTAAGCCTACAACACACTCTCTGGCAAAATTCACCATTGGAAACATTTATGCAAAAAATGTCACAAACATATAAAAAATGAAGACTTTTCCATCTTGGAGTGGTAGGCTACATGTTTCATGACACGTGGGTAAGGTTCCCATGTGTCTATCAAATATGGTGGACGAACCGCCATCTTTTTTTGCAATTTGGATGACATCCACTTTGGAGTGGTCTGATCTTAGAGTCAATCCACATTTACTTGAAAAACACAAAGCGTGCATCTTTGCACAGATGACTGTACAAATGCACGAGGGTTTTGGTAAAGCTCATGTGGATTTGACATGAATCTTTGTGAGTGGATACCTGATAATTGAAGGTTCCAAGCAGATTCTGTTGACCAGTATCCAACGGCAAGATGGCCGACAGAGCAGCCATTTTGAATACCTCGTTGGGAACCTACAACAAAAGCATTATATTAGTGTGTTCCAGCAATTAATGATGCTCATTCCTGCAGGTTTATATTTCAGACACACACATTTTACGATGGAAAAATCTTCAAATTGTTTTGGCACACATTTTTGAAAGAAGCATGCAAACGAAGTGGGACAACACATAGATAAAAGCAAAAATTCAATGGTAGCACGTAGAATTACAAAAAAAAAGAAAAGACAATTCTAGAAGCTTCCTTAAGTCTAAGGTCTACCTTTAGCTATTGTTTGCAGGGCAGAATACAAAAGCTTAAAGTGGACCTTAGAGTTAAGGAGGCTTCTAGAATACGGGCCATTACGTATATCTGGTTTATTCTTTGGTCAAGGACTTTTCAGAGTACAAAATATCTTCAGTGACTGTTTACCCGGAAAAAAAAGAAAATCAGCAGAGGAACGACCGCCCTTGATGCTGAACCCCCCCCCATCGCGCATCGCCCTGGAATTTCCCCCCACACGTTCCAACACAGGCTGATCTTTTGGAGATATGATCCACTCCATATGAAATTTTGTTCGAAGGTTGATGATTTTATTAAGGAAAACAAAATGTCTAACCTTTTTTAGTTAGTGTGTAGGCTATTGGCTCATATGAATAAAGAAAAGCAAATGCTTTTTAATACTCCAGATTTGTATAGCATTGTCTAGTGCACTGTGTTGCAAAATTCAAGTAAAAGCATTTACTAGTCTTTATTCATAATGACCATTGACTTAGGCCTGCATCTATCGCGCGAGGAACAAAGAGGACGTGTTTCGAGGGACTATACATGTACACAAAACAGCCAACGTAACGCCCAGGGCCCAGTTCCCCAAACCATGACTACATCAGGACCATGCATGGATGGATGCAATCCCAAAATCTGTCAAGTGAGACCACGAACTTCAAAATGGCGGACCAGATACCAGCACTGCGTAAACTTCCCTCCAGAACGGTAAAATAATACTTTCTTTTGTAGGTTGCATTTTTTGGAAAAAAGTAATTTTTATGATTTTTCCACTTTTGGAGTTGCAAGAGTACGGTATTTTTAAGACCGTGTTTGTACGCAGTCGTGCAGATAACATGTTTATCAGGGCCGTATTTAACTTTTTGGTCGGGGGGGGGGCAGGAGCCTCTCAGGGGGGGCAGAAGACCTCTTTTTGCTGTTTTTTGCCCAAAATCTGCATGAAAATCCGGTTTTTTTGGTTGGCTCAGGGGGGGGCAACTGCCGCCTAGCCCCCCCCCTTTAAATACGGCCCTGTTTATACTTCGTTTTTCAGTGGGCCATGCCCCTTTAGAGAAGATACTGGATTTTACCATGATGTTTGGAAGACAGAAAGGCCATGACCATGGTTCAGAGGAACTAAAGCAGCGTACACCGACCGGACAGGAAAAGTAGGGAAAAAGGGTGTGTCGTGTAATGGTACACACCAGGTTATAGCTCACTAGTTTAGGTGAAGTCTCCTCGTAGGCGATTTTGACCTTCTCGATCAGGTCTCTATCAGTGTCCGTGAGATGATCGTGAGGGCACGATTCATGTTTTAGTTTCATCCGCATGCCTTCGCTCCGTCGTCTCTCCCTGTTGTCTTCGATCAGTTTTCGTTTGGCTTTTCGCTGTCTCTCGTTCAGAACGACTAAAAAAGAAGGAAGACATGAAATAAAAGGTAAATGGTCCGGAGCAACCTTGGTAGCCCGGAGGTACGGCGTTCCGTGTTTTCGGTTTGCTCCACTTATACCTCTAGCTTCATACGCCCTCATCCCTCGGAATGAGCACAGTGAATAGGGAGGTTTAGAAATCAAACGATAAACGTACACGTTAACGACAACGTTATTTTTGTACGGAAAATGCAATATAAAACTTGGTTAATGCGCAGTATGAAAAATAAAATTGTCGTAACGTTTACGTTTATCGTTTGATTTCTAAACCTTCTTCGTTATATACAAACCGATCTACAGCTAGTTTTTACATATCAAAAAAAGGCAATTTCAAGAGCACAAACGCTCTCTAAATGGGTTGACATCGAATGGAAAGTACAATACATATTCATGACGATTTTCCTGATTGTGGTAGGCCCCAAAACGTCCTTTCGACGAAAGTGATAAATTGGATTGTTTGTCGGTAAAGGTTCCGTTGGGTGTACATGTATGAGTTGTTCCTGAACCCTTTGCGTTTGACTTCACGAATTGGACCCCCTCCCCCCCCCCCTAAAAAAATCCCCCTCCCACAACCCTTATTCCAATACTCACGGTCTGTCGCCATCCCGACAGCTACACATTTTCGGAACCGACATTGCTGGCATTGGTTCCGGGTCGTTTTATCTATTACACAATTATTGTTCCACTTGCAGTGATATTGGAGATTTTTCTGGATCGTTCTCCGAAAGAAACCCTGAAAGTCAAATACGGTGAAGCTGAAAATTCTCTGAAGGCCGTGAAAACGGCCAGGTGGAGGGTGTGTTTCAAAACGTTTTCCGTCCCGACACCAAAAAAGGTTCACCATTCTTTTGTCTACTGGTGAAAGGCTGTTTCTTAAAACTCTACAATATTCATGTCAGATCTAGGTACCATGGAACTCTAAATTATGACGCTGCAAACTGATTGATCTATTAGCCCTTTAAAGTCTGACAATAGAAAGAAGTTTTGATGTCGGACGGAACGATAGATTTTGCTGGTAAGCTCAATATTTTTTGATAGGCCTACCCTCCTCCAAATAAGTACACTGTACATCCCAGATGGAGAAACTAATAGCTAAAGGTCTATACATGTATTATTGATTACTATATTTTGATTTGTGGAAAATCAATGGCACAAATCTTTGTGATCATTCCAAAGTTGAATTTTGCCCCATTTTCTTGGGTGACCAATTTTGAAACACACCCTGCAGTGGGTGGTCGTCATTTTTCACAGTACATGTACTCGAATCTTCGAAATTAACAGATCTGCAGGGGTATAGGAGGGTCACGCTTCCGGCAGAAAAGGTCAAAAAAATTTTCTCTGAAGGCCATGGGCGCGCGTGAAAACACCTAAAACACGAAAGTGTTGTCTGTTCGCAGGGCCGTGGCCGGCCAGGTGTGCCAGTGGCAGTCGTCATTTTTCACAGTGCTCGAATCTTCGAAATTAACAGGCCCTTAGGGTTTAAAGAGGGTCTAGCTTCCGGCAGAGAAGGTCAATTTCTTTTCCAGAACAGTCATTACAAGGGCGTTTTTTATTACATCCTCCCACAGCAGGGTTTTTTTACCTCGTTCCTCTTCATCCATCACACAAACTTTTTGTGCGAGTGTATGAAGAGGAGCGAGACCAAGCCCTGCTATGGGAGGATGTTCTTATTGGTGAGAGACCCACACAGAGGTGCGTGCCCAGGGGGGTCCGCCCCCCTGCTCGCGCAGACCATTTTTTTCATAAATAAAAGGGAGGGAGGAAAGTACATGTTAGCTGAAATGCTGGAAATGGCGTCTTCGGTGTGCAGATTTTACAGAATTTCCAATGCGAGGGGAGACACCCCTCGGGCTTTCCTAGACCCCCCCCCCTCTGCCCGAAATACTGGACACGCGCCTGACACAGAACTAAAACCGATCTCGTTCCTCGGGTCTCCCATAGGAAGGCGAAGTTGAGAAATGGGGACGAGCTTGAACAAATTTCTTACCTTGCATCCCTCGCACGTCATACATCTATAATGGTAACCAGTAGCCGCATCACTACAGACAACGCATGGCTCTGGACCATTGGTTAGGTCCATATAACTCGGGATGTAGGGAGTACCTTGAAAAACAAAACGGAAGTCTGGGTTAGTCAAAAACAACGACCAGGAACAAAAACAAAATCATGGAGCGAATGATATCGCAGAAGATGCAATGTTTTTTTCGCTTGCTGAAAAAAGGGAATGTAAAACGCTGTCGTTCTGCACTGAGCACCAAAGTACACTTTGTGCCTTCTGGTGCTTTCTTCAGACCAGGGACCTGGCGCGAAGGGCTCAGCAAATCAAATACCGGACCCCCCCCCCCCAAAAAATATGGGGTTTGCTGACAATGCACCGTTACTGACAACTTATTTCTCGTGGGGTATGTTACCAGAGGCGATGCATTTTGTCAGTAAAACCAAAAGTCTCTCTTATATTTTTGGTAAAACCCATATTTGGGGGGTCCGGGGCTTTTGACTTGCTGGACCCTTCGTACCAGGTCCTTGGAGGGTGTCTACAATCCGAAGATCGAAGATGGAAGACCCCGAAAGTTACAGATGGAAGATACTGAATAACTACAAAACGAAGACCCTGAACTACAAAAGGAAGGCACTGGCAAAAAATCATGGAAGCCATTGGAATATCTTGCGGCACCCTCGTGCCAGGTCCATGGACGGAAAAGGAAAGAGATAATTCGTTCTGTACGACCTCGTAACCTGAGAAATAAGGATCGTGCGATGGGCACGGGCGTGTAGGATTTCACCCTGACCGCCACGTGAACTCATTGCTCATCGTCGTCATGGTTACCACACACAACAACGGTATCCATAGTAACGTATAAAGGAGACATCTTGAAAGTAGACGGGTTGTTCCATTTTGAAAAGTGTGGGGTGTTTGGAAGGCTAAAATCAGGTGCATAAAATTCTTCAGTGTTCTTTTCACCTGACTAATCACAATGAAAATTGAATGAAAATTGATGACAGAGTTGGTTGTTTACATGTAGCTTCGACATATGGCGAAATTACCACTCTTACGTTGCGCCATACTCTCCCAAATCAGGGTTTTACCTCGCCTCTTCATCCACTCACATAAACTTTGTGTGGACTGTATGAAGCGAGGAACGAGACCAAAGCCCTGCTGTGGGAGGGTGGTTGAGCCACGTTGCAGCAGGTAGTCCAGAAGTCAATAAATTATGTATATACATGTAGATTAAAGTGAGGTTTCGCAAATTTGACGAAACACGAAGTACAAAATACGAAATTGGACTTCAATTCCATGACGTAATGTATTGCAGGAGATGGTTGGTACCACAAATACATGTATCGCCTGCTGCAAGAGCGTCTTTTAGCGTATGACGTTAGACTGACAAAGTTAATAAAACTTTGTAATTTATCTTCGTATCCAGTTCGTAGGCCTACAGTACGAAGTAGAAATTTAAAAATTCAAGATGCATCATAACTCTCTCGGTCTTACATGATATGCTAAAAGACGCACTGGCAGCAGGCAGGGACATTTGTGGTGGCAATCATCTCCAGAAATACATTAGGTCCAGGAAATGAAGTTGAATTTCGAATTTCGTGTTTCGTCAGATTTGCGAAATCTCCCTGTTATGTAACTGATGAGTGACTTCAGGAGTAGCGCTAAGATGCGTCCATGCGTCCCTGAACGCATTGAAAAAAGCATGAGAACTCACTTCTCATGCTTTTTTCTCTCGCAGGATTCCAACTTGTACATTGTACTTTGAGACGTTGTTCTATACTCAACTGGCAAAGACTATTTATCAATTCTTTACATGCAAATATTCGTACTAAGAAATGACATTCCAGGGCCAGATTGCATTGGGATTGTGGCAGAGATGTCTAAGGATGGTGACCGCAGGAGGATATAAGGCGTTCCGACCGCAGGGGACGCGCCGAGGGGGTCTGACGTAAAAATCTAGATGCTTTGAGATGTGTCTTCCGGCCAATCCTCTTGAATTGCTGCGCCGAAGGGGCCGTTTTTGCGGGGGTCTGCGGGGGGCCTCCCCCAAAAAAATGCTGAAAATTGGAAGTTCTGAGATGCGATTTGAGGTCAAGTTCCTGCACTCTGATACACGAACAATAATTAAATGATCTTTTATCCCATTTGATTTTGCTGGAAATTTTATTTTGCAGAATTTGTCCCTATGCTACATGTAGCTACGGGTCTGAAAAGCTCAACGACTCGCAGTTGCAGCTGATATACGCAATATACCGGTAGGCCTATTTTTAGTCGCAGCCGCTAGTAGTCGAGTCGCCCAACACAGTGACTATCTGTGACCTTGGCCTCGGCAGACGTGACATACAGACAGACTCCTATGGCGGTTGCGACTAGTATCAAGAGAACATGGATGGCAATGGTATTCAACAGTTTCGACATCTCTGAGTCGGGATGGTCATTCAGTAGCGACTTCTCAAGTCTGCGCAGAGTGTCGGCTTGTACAGCGAGGTAAGTGTGCCAATTCCTAGTGCTGGTCTGTCGGTTCCATCATGCCATGCAAGAGACTTTCTCAGGGAGAGCTTCCATAGGCTAACTGCCCTAACTCTCTCCAGAATACACGGGGGGGGGGGGTAGGAGGCAGTTGCCCCCCCCCCGGGCCAACCAAAAAACGTGATTTTCATGCGGATTTGGGGCAAAAAACGGCAAAAAGGTCTTTTGCCCCCTCCCCGAGAGGCTTTTGCCCCCCCCCCGGACCAAAGCTAAGCACAGTCCTGATGCAGTACCGGTAGCCTAACTGCAGATATAGATGAACAAGCAATCAGTTCGTGTGCATTTGGAGTTACATAACAACCTGTTACCGTTATCCATTTGTCTTCGAAACTAGGCTTAGTTCTAGGCGTTTTAGGTCGCAGTGTAACAGTAAAGAGTGTCCCCCTGTAAAAAGTGCCTACTTCTATTGTTCAATGACGGATTAAGGTGCATGGCTATAGAAACCAATCGCCAGAGATTAGTGTGTAACATAGGATCTTTTGTACAGTTTTTCCTGGGGACATTCATTCCTGCCACATCTGGTTCGATTTCTATAGTATAAGATGGCTTTTTGAGAGAGAAAAAATTGCAAAATGATTTGAGCCTCAGGTGTTATATCTGCCAGTGTTTCTGTGGGTCAGTGTGTCCCCCTTATTTTTTGGGAAACGCTGGCAGATAGATCGACATGTTTCTCTGTGTGTCCCCTACATGTATTGTCAAGTCGCTGCTTATTCCGTCAGACAATAGGAGGGGAACACTCATAGATGGGGAACACTGGCAGATATTACACCGGTATCGTACTATATTTTCAGTGGTAATTATTTAACATGGACATCATGAAATGACTTGGACTTCATTTACCGGTATAATTGTTCCAGTCTGGCCACGAAACAGGCCTTGATCATAATGCTATGTCGGCAGTCGTTTCCAGTCGGTCAAATTTTTATTGCCAGAAAACAATAATTAAAGTTTTTGATGACGATTGGACTAAAAAAATACATATGGTGTGAAGAAAGAACCAGTTCTACTAAGAAAATAATATTCAACTCAAACAGGCCTTCGTCTTCTTCAGCTATTTCCCATGAACAAGGTATCATACATTTGCTGTCTTTTGCCACAAAATCCACACATCTCCCTCAAGGCCATGACCTCAGCCGAACAACTGACGTCATCATGACGTCAACAGCGGCTATTCTCCAATCGCGAACACACCCGCCCAATAACCTAGCATGACCTCTAAATACGCGGGAGAAACCTCGCTGATTGAAACCTCCGTAAACATTCAGAGATCGCTCGCAGAAAGGGTTATCTCAGGACAACCGCTTCTATGACGCAGTTAATGACGTCAGAGGTCAAACCGGGTAACCCAACTGCATGTGTTCCTGCGTACCCTCATGCAATTTAGCACAAAAGAAGAGGGTAACTAAGGTCCCAAGTTTATCATTTCACGAAAATCCGCAGAAGGGACAAGAGCCACATTTCTGTGCTCCGTAAAATTGGATGTATATTGCTTGACTGTCGGACAGGACCATGTGCGGCGACTTCCCATGCCAGTTGTTGCACGTGCTACGGTACCGGCCAGAGGGGAGTGACAGCTCTGATCAATGGACACAATACCCAAAATTTCGGTAAGTGTTGAACTTATCTTTTGGCCCGTTAGATGCCTCCTCAACTCTAAGGGCCACTTTAAGCTTTTGCTTGTATTCTCCCCTGCAAACAATAACTAACGGTAAACCTAGGGAGCTCCTAGAATACGGCCCATAGTCTTTACCTTTTACTACATGTACTAACATGGAAGAAAGTATGCAACACTGCAATACATGTAGTTAGCACCAAGCCGCCAACGAAGTCAAAGTCGGTGGCATGGATAGGGGCCTAATGTTCAATTTTTTTTGTCTCTATGTAGGCCTACCGACTGTCCGATAGGCCTACCACCCGTCCGTAGGATCTTAGGAGTGACTACCACATTCCGTAGTCTACAGCTAATTGTAATTCTTCATTTTGCATTGAGTAGCCTATCTGCCTTTACAGTTTGCTAAAATTATTTTGACCAGAAACCAGATTCCAGTTATCAACAGCACCTTTCACTGCCGTGATCATCAGGCAGAAAACGTCTGATAAAAAATCATTAGGCCTATAAGATAATTCTGTCTTTCTCTTGCTATCTATTAAACTTCTTAATTTTGTGCAAAAAGAGGATCCAAAACAGTGACTTGTCCAGGTAAGAACGCACCGGAATTTTCTAAACGTTCCTTTATTTCTTTTTGCAGGAATAACGTCGACTTTCCGTTAGGAAGAAAAATGAATTCAGGAGAAGATAGGATTAAAATGGAAAACATTAAAATGGGAATATGAAAATGGTAACATATATTCTGCCGTAAAACTATCCCAAGTTTTGCAAAGAGGGTCTGCCTTGAATTCTGAATACTTGACGTAGAACTGCTGACCACACAGTAATGTTGAGAGAGTGCGAAACAGTGGCCAAGAATTCTTTCAATCCCCCGATTCGTACATGGCGAACGACGACGAAGGATACGGCTCCACATTCAGATGGCCTATCCTCTCATGCAGTGTGTCATAAACTAAAGTGGATTGCGGTTACAAGGGAAATAGGCAAGTTGTGAATAGTTATAAGCACGAAATTAGGATTTTTGCCTTTTTACAGCCTCCCCTCCCTCCGAGGCGACAATATGATTCATGTCCTAAGGTAAGCGGACAGAGGGAATATGGGGTAAGTATACCACAACGGGGGGATTTATGTTGGATAGACAATATTTGTCTAACTATGTTCACCCTATTGAGTAAAATGAAATATTTTAGTCGTTCTCAGGAAGCCACACAGCACACAACGTATACGAGCGCTCGGACCACTGATAACTGCCTGTATGCTCCTACACCGCTCCACGAATTCGGACATAGCCCAAGAGACTGGAGACCGAACTATATCATATTATGGATAGATGGCGCGCCTTACTGTAAAGAGTGGTTCGAGAGTATGAAGTGACCTAGAAAATAAATGGAGCTCATTAATTATGCCGCATTCTAATGTCGGGTGTTCACGGCCTTGTTTACTTCGGTATAGCACAATATTGACCCAAAATAGACACTGAGGTGGTATTTTTCTCTTCCAGGGTATAGAAGACAGATCAGGGGCCCGAGATGATCTTTCAGGCAGCGATTACTTGAAGACTACCGTAAACAACTTGAACTTATCAGTTCAACTTCTTCGCGGTTTCCACCCAGGATTTCCAAGTTTGGCATGCTTTTCGATTCACTGGACAGCAAGACCGGGCAGCAAGAGGGATGACTGCTTTTGCAAGAAAGTAAGCATTTCACGGCACTTTCAAACTCGTGGAGCAGTTTCAATGGAGTTTTTATGATTTTACTCAGGAGAAACTTCGCAAGAGGCCCAGCGTTTTTTCGTCCTCAGAATAAGTCTAAAATATGATGAGTTGGCCTATTTGAGAACGTGCAGCCAAAAATAAAATTGATATGAAGTTGGGAATAGAGGCAACTGAAAAACGATTAAGTACATGTATGTAATCGACGAGGTTAGATTTTGTTATATGTTATGCAAGGGGCCACATAAAGGAGATACAAATAATAGATATGAAAATAGGAACGGGTTTCTAAGGTGAAAGTCATCACGTCTTTCTTCCAGATTCGAACCCAAGCACCCTTGCATGAGGCATCAATCGCCAGCACTAAGGGGCAGCACAAAAAATATTGTGAACATATTGGCTGATAAAAGCTTGCAAATGCTTTTACTTCAGGTTTTGTAGTACATTCACATTGGACCTCGCTGTACAAATCTTAAGTAAAAGCATTTGCTAACTTTTATGAATACTAGCCAACAAAACTCAACTAAAACTTTAGACCAAATATCCCATGGCAAGCAAGAGGCACGAATGTTGGCCTAGTCCATGACTTACGATGATCCGAAAAAAGTAAAAACCCACGCACTTCCGTGTTTTCAGCAAAAGCCCATCCCTTCACATGATTCACCTGGGTGTCCTTGATTCTAGAACATTGCTGATTATCGCCCCGCCCCTCCTTACTGGAATCTGAACTTTGCCTCACCCCAGACGACTCCACACGTAA